>CATIWQ010035232.1:0-21383 GCA_949673415.1 Euphorbia schlechtendalii
TTTGATCAACTTTAGCTTTCACTTGCATACCTTACAACTTTACTTTGTTTTCTACTTATACTTTCTAATTCAAAGTTTATGATATGTCTATGTGTTATAACGAGTATTTCATCTTGCGTCACTTATATTAATGAAGTTATATTCTTTCAAGTTGAATTTAAGAGTAGTTTCGGGGTTAACAAGATTATGTATAATCACTGGATATGTGATTATAACGCTATTTAGTGAGACAACATTTTTAGAGTGGTAACTTGCTAAATATGGTTATGTGAGAGTGACCTGTACTAAGCATAGTATTATTGTTATCCAAGTTTTTATAAGTGTCATAATTTGTTTACCCTAGATTTAGAAAATTCATTTCATGTGTTGCTCTACGGTGAATTATAGGATATTTGAGCGTCTAAAACCGAGTTTGTTGAAGTTATCTAGTGCATAAAACATGCTTGATTATTTTGCATATTTTACTTCACTATACTTGTTCTTAGGGAATATCTATATGCTTTGCATCTTCTCTAATCTATTCATGCATCTGTCCATTCATCAGTCTACTATTCAAAACCTTCAACTTATTTTATTTTCTTTTATTCTGTAACTCTAGTTGATCCTTAGAACCGAATTCCTTCCTTGTGGGATCGATACTTTTAAAACTACATCGCAACTGTATACTTGCAGTTATCCTCATTTTTCTATTTAATAAGCGGTATTGATAACACATGTTCATATTTAGAACTTTTATTTTATCAGTAAAAAAGTGGCGAACAAGTTTTTGGCGTCGTTACCGGGGAAGGCAAGTGCTTTCTAGAGATCAAATTACCGAAGAATGGGCAATTATATTTATGTGTCAATTAGATTTATTTATTTTTATTTTTGTTTTTGGTTTTAAGTATTTATATTTTGTTATTAACATATTTTTCTTGCTTATTCATTGAGTTTTCTTTCTAGCATATGCATGCCAAGTACGCGTAGTTTGGGAGAAAGTTTGGCGTCTTTCGAATGAGAAATATAACTATCTAGTAAGAGCAGAAAAGGGATAATGAGAGACAAAGAAAAAGGATGGCTGACAAAGATCAACCAAATCATGATCAGCCTCAACCAAGGCTCATGGATTATGTCATTCCGACCATCAATGGTAACAATCAACGATTTGCTAGACCACTAATTAACGCAAATCATTTTGAAATCAAGCCAGCATTGCTTCAAATGATCAGTAATAATGTGCAATACTATGGTCTACCCAATGAAAATCCGAATGCTCACATTGCAAACTTTCTAGAAGTTTGCGATACTTTCAAAATGCCCAATGTTCTTGATGAAGCTGTTAAACTTCGCTTATTTCCATTTACGCTCCGTGACAAAGCAAAAGTTTGGTTGGATTCATTACCCCCAAATTCAATCACCACTTGGAATCAATTAGCACAAGCCTTTCTGACTAAATACTTTACTTTAGCCAAAACTGCAAGACTCATTAAAGAAATCACTTCCTTTACTCAGAAGGATAGTGAATCCTTATACGAAGCTTGGGAACGTTATAAGGAACTTCAACGAGTTTGTCCTCATCATGATTTACCCCAGAATGTGATTCTACAAACTTTCTACAATGGAATAAATCATGAAACAAGAGGAGCAATTGATGCTATGGCTGTGGGATCTCTTATGAAGAATACTAGTCAAGAAGCTTTTGATCTTTTGGAAGATATGGAAAATAACAATAGTATGTGGCTAGTGGAGAGAGCACAAGTAAATACTACTAATCTTACTCATTCACTTGCTGCATCTACATCTTCTAGTTCAGTTAAAAAGGTCAATGAATTAGACCCTATTTCTATTATGCAAGTGCAAATATCTACATTATCTCATAAGATAGTAATATCAGTGTTTTAAAAATCGAGCCTAGGCGGGATTTTTAAGAACACCTCCGCGATTTTGTAAAATCGGGCAGTGTTAGGCGGAGGACCGAAAAATCGGCGCCTAGGCGCCTATTTTTTAATTAAAAAATTAATATTTTAATAAAAAAATGGGATTTTGAAGAACAATGCACTGATTTTTTATTATTTTATGTTTTTTATGTTATTATATATTAAACTGAGTTGTTAATGTTATCATTTTATTGTATTAGACTATTAGTATTTATATTATAATAATTATTATGTATTATTAAATATTAAAATAATAAAATATTGAATCCGTCTAAACCCCGCCTAGTCCCCACCTAGACTCCACCTAGGCCCCGCCTAGCGTCTAGTGTTTTTAAAACACTGTGAATGACAAGCATGGTTGTAAATATTGATTAAAGGGAGAAAGAAAGTAAAATAAGCTTAAAAACTTTAATCATCAAAATACTAAAATTTAATAAATTAATATCTAACAAATTGTAGTTATCTAGATATTTTGGTTCAAACAAAAAAAAGTTTTAAGGTACACCTCAATATAAGTATGAAAAGAAGCAAACTTTAACTTATTTTTTTTATATTCTTGACTAGGTATCATTATAGTTTAAGAAGATAATCATTGATATGACACAAAATTTAATTGCACATATATTTCATTGAAGAAAAAATGTATTGCTGAAAATTATAAGTTGATTTAATTAAATATAATGACAAATATTAGTAAAGTTTTTTTGGCTCTTTTAATTTAGAATGTATAAAGATATAAAAATTGCAATGTTGTTTGGAAATTTGGAGAAAAATAAATATTTGCTACTTGCTTCACATGCATAAAATGTATGCCATTTGCTTTACACGCATCAAATTTATGCAATTTACTTAGCCTATGCAAAATAATTCAAATGGAAAAAAAAAAGATAAAAGAGAGAGCAGACCCACGATGAGAAATAAATTAATGACCTTTGATGCATAGTGTTTGTTGCTTCTTTATTTCACACTAATCACCATAAATAGTAGTATTTCCATTTCCTTTCATTATTCAGTTTCAAATCTCACTTTTTCTCTTTGTACCTCATTCACTCCAAATCAATCTCAGAATACATTCACCCACCCTTCCATTTGTTCTTGTTGTCCACTCCCTTACTACAGATTTCACCCACACTTGCTCCTCCATTCATGGCCAACTTCTTCATCTTCTTTGGAAGAGCTTGGCAGCGCACCTTGCTCCACCAAGCTTTGTTTTCTAGTGTACTGGTGGAGGGGTTGGGGGAGGATTTAGGTGGTCGGTGGGCACGTGCCCCCCATCCCTACCCCTCCCTCCACCGCTGCTGCTTGGGAGCAAGTTTTGAAGAATTTTAAAGAAAAGGAAAAGAAAGAAGAAGAAAGTGAGGTAATTTTTTAAATTATTATGTTTAGGAGGAAGCGATGGATTTTTAAAGGAGATTATAGAGTAATTACATATATACTCTCTTGTATTAAAATTGAATTACCGGTGGAGTTGGTAAATAAGAGAGGGAAAAAAAATTTAAAACTGGAAAAAAATAGGGGATTTCAATAAGATTCCACCATTTTGGTGGGATGACAAAATGAGCTTTTTAAAGGAACCGGAGGGAAGTAAACTCCCTTTGCAATTTCATCTAAGACTCATTACCACCGTTCTAACCGCATGATTTCAAAACCAACTTATTCCTCTTCTTTGAAATTCGTTCTCCCAAGCAGACCAAAAAGGCATGCCCGAGCCCTTTTCGTATGGGTTGGTTTTGGGAAATACAATACACTCTGATGATAAACTTTAGTTTTTTTTTAGAAGTACAAATATTATTTTCAATTAAAATGTGATGGTAACTGTGAGCACTGTCTGCTCGGCTTGATGATGACATTACCAATTTTCTGTGCCATATGTTTAATGTCTGAATTTCACTTTGAGATATGGAACATAACCTGAATGACTTAAGACCGTTTTAGTTGTCGTTTGTTGGACACGCTAAACTCCCTTTTCCTGAGTTCCTATTTAGTGTTCTTTTTATATTATATGACACCCGTTAACACTATATAATCTTCACCATCCATCTAGTTTTCATCTTATGGCGAAGATTTAACTACCCAAAGATGAATGGTGGAGATCGTAAAATGTAAATGGGTGTCAAACAAGCTGGTGTCAATATAGAATTGCCGCATAATAAATATGTATTTGGTATATTATTATTATTATATATAATAGAATTTATATATATAATAATATATTGATGTTATAGATATCGTAATATGTTTATATAATATATTTAAAAAGAATTTTATTATCATTAAATTCAAAATAATAGGAAACATGTCACCCGCCGTTGAAATGAGATTAGTTTTTTCCTTTTTTGTAAAAAAAAAATCTTTTGTTGGTCATGAAATCAAATAAAAAAGATTTAACTTGTTTTAATCAACAAGAAAGAAACGTGAGGGAAAGTGGACAAATCCTTGATTCTCGGAGCTGATCACGTTTCCTTTAACAAAATAATCAATTTCAAAATATGAAAGAGATAAATAAAGAAAAGGGGAGCAGTTAAAAAAAGGGATGATAAATAAGAGGGGTTTTTAGCTCATTTGAGGGGAAGGTCGGCATTTTTTTATAATGAGAGTCATTTCTTATTTCTACTAAAATTTATTTGAAAGGCTTTGAATATAATCTTGATCTCGGATGGTTTCTTAGACACGTATCAATAAATTTCAGTTTTTGATTTAGCAATTGTAGGCTTCTATTTCAAACCATTTTCATAAAATCATTTTCTTTTGAAGTTGTTGTCAATGTTTTAACGTTCCTTACATAAACTATTCAAATTCGGTTGTCTTGAGTTCTCTTTCGGAATTTTGATTGTCTTCTTAGGTGATACAGTAAAAGGTAATCCTGATGGTAATATTTCTTTCTCCATTTCTTATATCATTGTAACTATTTAATTTCATTTTAACATTCCATATTATATTGTTTTTTTTTTTACCATTTTGATGTTTCTTTTGAATATTGCAAGGTAATTGGTGAATTTCTTGTGGAGCTTGTAATTGAGATTTAATTAAATCTCAAAGTGGAATGAATATATTCTCATTTATTTAAGGTAAATATAAGTCAATATTCTTTTTAGGTAAAATATTTTTCCTTTTATAGAAAAGAAATAATATTTTTACTTTTTCTGACTTTTTGATTTTACTTTTTTTCTTTTTAACATAATTAGATTTCTTCCTTTTTTTCAAAATTCTCTCTCTTTCTCTTTCTTGGTTTTCCTCCTCCTCTTCTTCTTTTTCTTCTTCTCAATTCAAGAGCTCCATAAATCGAAATTTCATTTTCAAAACTTGTTGCTCCATTTCAACTCATTCTGATTTCATCATCAAATTTCGATCTAGTTCTAAATCTATTGCTGCGTTTTTTTTCTTATTCTGATCGCTTCATCAATTTTTCCGATCTATGTTGCTGCCTCTTTTCATTCGTTTGATTTGTTCCGATTATTTTATATGTATTTTGGTTTGCTTTCTTCTTCATTTTGATTTTTCGACTTCAGTTTTCTCAGTTTTTTTGTGATTTTTTGTTTTGATCTGTTTCTTTATACGATTTGTTAGTTCATTTTTTGCTCTTTTTTCTTCTTGTTTCATGTAGATTGCGATTTGTTCAATTTGTTTCTGTTTGTTTCAGCTTTCCGGTGAGTTTAGTTTTAGTTTTAATGCGATTTCGCGATTTGTTTCAGTTTTTATTCCTTTTCCGATGAGTTTAATTTTCCTTTCTGTGAGTTTAGGTTTGTACGATTTTTGTTTTCTGTATTTTTACTCGTGCAAGATGTCAACTGTTTTGGTGCATTATCATGGAATTTGAACATATGCTTTCAAGTTTTTCAAAAATGAAGATCGTGGTGTGATTCTTGATAATTTTGTTAGTTTTTATGTCTTTTCCGACTTCCATTAGAATTCACTTTCACATCATGTTTCAGATATAACCATTATAACTTGTATAACAAGTAATACAAAAACATATTCACATAATTGAAGATAAAGAAAGTATTAAGATCAAGTTTCAAGTTTCGTATTTGAATTATACATCAAGTTTCATATTTCACATTAGAATCCGGTTTTTAGATCATGTCATTATACCTGGTATAATGCAAACTAATATTATAAAAAATAACTGAAGATAAAAAAATATAAAGATCAAGTTTCAGATATCGCATTTGAATAGTATTATAGTCATTATACAGGGTATAATAGCCAACATAACAAAGAATATTAGAGAAATGTTTAAATCATTGAAGATAATGAAAATTTTAATATTTTGTTTCAAATTTCATATTCGAACAATATAATTAACATTGTACCTGATATAATAATGTCTTTTATATCAGGTATAATGTCTATTATGCTAGGTATAATGTCTGTTATACCAGGTATAATAGTTATTATACCCAAAATCGGTGGTTATTCTTATGTTCACATATTTTGAAAAATCAAATCTTAAATTTACAATTTTTGAAAATCAAAACTTAAAATGTGAGATTTGTTAAATTATACCATAGCATGACCTAAAGTTATTTTGACTTTTTCTGGTATTTCCATAAAAATTGATTTATTTAATTTCTTAGATCTTATAAAATAGGCGGATGTAACCTTTATTTATTTTCTTGCTTTATTTATCTTGTTAGTATATAAGTAGATAAATTGGGCCAAAATTGGAATAAGCATAAAATTGGATACAATGGTATAATATATTTGAAATTAATATTTTGAACTAAGTTGATTAATATGTGCTTTGTCCGAACTTAGAATCTCTGTTTAATCGGATTGACTATATCGAATTTCCTGGCAGAGCTAAACTGGATGGCAACTCCAATTCTTCTTAAATAGTGTTTTTTAACTCCGTTTTAATTTAATTTAAGCTGTATTTTATTTTACTTTTATCTTATTTTAAAATAACTATGTAGAAAATAGTTTCAATCGATTGATTTAGTTTTTTTAAATTCGAATTTGGATTCTCGAACTCTTTTGTAGAATATTTTAAAATAATTTGTTTACCTTCTTGTTCACGAAATCAATTCTTTTTTTTATTCACTTTAAATTTCAACTAGAGTCCTTCAACCCCATTTGCCGCATTTAAAACGTCGTCCACTCCCAGCAGTGATTCCGTTTGGGACTTTAGTTGATTTTTTTTATTTCTTAGAAGATAAGCTTATAGACTAATAATTTAAAGCTACTCAGTTTAAAATTTTAAATTCAAACATATTATGCCAATAAGAGTTTTCTAAACATAATTAATTTTTTTCATTCTTGCATTCATGTGCATTTTTCACACCTTTCTCAAGCCACGATATTCTTGATGAAGTGTTTCCTAGTTCGCAAGCATTTAGGGACTTGAATTAATTAATATCACTCATAGAAGTACAACATAGTTGCCCAAATTTGAAAGCATTTGGGGGCTTGAGTATATTAAATCATGGGAACCATGTAAGACCCTGTTTCAACCAAGCCTTCATATAGAAGTCATAGAAACTTACCCTAGGTTACCAAAACTGAAATTGCATTCTGAGTGCCGCCCTTGTTATTCCCCATTGAGAATAAGGAAACCCCATACCTAGCCTAGTATTGACAACGAAGTGTTAAGTGTAGAAGGGAAATCATACTATATGTGCATGCTAATCAGTTTTTTATTTGTGCAGCCTTACTTTTTTGCATTTACATTATCTGTGTGAATTCTAACCACATTTTTGTGCGGCTATAATTTTTTTTTTCATTTGACATTGCATACATAATCATCTTTACCAAAGTTTAGTAATTCCAAAACTAACATACCTTTGAATTGAGTCATGACCATTAAGAAATAACTAAAGTCCATTAGGGTACATGCAAGTACCAAATATAGGCCAGAGTCATTGCGACCAAATAGCCTTAATCCTTTTAAGTACTTTCAGAGTACCGAACCTAGGCTAGCATCATTGGGACCAAACAACCTTACACCTCATAGGTACTTCCCGAGTACCGAAACTAAGCTAGTGTCATTATGACCAATAGCCTTAAACCTCTTCAGTATAACCCGAATACCAAATCTAGGCTAGTGTCATTGTAATAAAATAACCCTAAACCTTTAGGCACTTCTCTAGTACCAAGCCTAGCCTAGCGTAATTGTGATCAAACAACCTTACACCTCTTAGGTACTTCTCAAGTATCGAACCTAGGCTAGTGTCATTGCGACCAAATAGCCCTAAATCTTTTAGGAACTTCTTGGGTATCAAAACTAGGCTAGTGTCATTGAAACCAAATAGCCTTAAACATTTTAGGTGCTTCCCGAGTACCAAACCTAGGCTAGCGTCATTGGGATCAAACAACCTTACAGCTCTTAGGTACTTCCCAAGTATCAAAACTAGGCTATTGTCATTGCGACCAATAACCTTAAACCTCTTTGGTATTTCTCGAGTACCAAATCAAGGCTAGTGTCATTGCAACCAAATAGCCCTAAATCTTTTAGGCACTTCTTGAGTGTCGAACCTTGGCTAGCATCATTGTGACCAAACATCCTTACACCCCTTAAGTACTTCCCTAGTACTGAACCTATGGTATTGTTATTGTGACCAAATAGCCTTGAACCTTTTAGGTACTTCCTGAGTTCCGAACCTAGGCTAGCGTCATTATGACAATACAACTTTAAACCTTTTATGTACTTTTCGAGTACTAAACCTAAGCTAATGTCATTACGACAAAATAACCCCAAGTCTTTTAGGTATGTCCCGAGTACCAACCTAGGCTAGTGTCAATCGCCACCAAATAGCCTTAATCTTTTAAGTACACATGATCTTGAGTATCAAACTATGCTAGTGTAATTGTGACCAAATAGCCAAATTAAGGTTAGAGTCATTGCTGAGCTGACTTTGCGTCATCATGGGATTATGAACATCATCAACAATGCTTTCAAGTGGGTGATTACGATGAGTCCTAATCTCTCTTGGTAGACTTAGATAAATGATTCGAGGTTCTGCATTTGGTTGTTGAAGCTGAGGTTGATCTTCTCCTTCATTGAAGTTGATAAAAAGATCTTCGTCTTCTTTGACTTCCTCACCTTCAAGTTCTTGTGCTAGGTTGAGCAGCACAGAGAGCGATATGCAGAGTGGATTTTCTAGTTCAGTTACTCCTTCTTCTTCATCAGATGGATGTCTATCAGCATTGTTAGTTTCATCGAAATCTACATGTATAGACTCCTCTAATAGGCTGGTTCTCTTGACATATATTCTATATGCCTTGTTGTTAGTTGAGTATCCTAGAAAGATACCTTCATCAGCCTTTGGATCAAAATTACCTAGTTGCTCCTTGGTGTTAAGAATAAAGCACCTACAACTAAATGATCTGAGATGACCAATCTTAGGCTTGTACCCTCGCTAAAGCTCATAGGGTGTCTTCTCAAGAATTTGGTGAATTAAAACCCGATTCTAAATATAACAGGTTATGTTAATAGCTTCTCCCCAAAAGTACTTTGGTAGATTGTTATCACTTAACATGGATTGAGCCATCTCAACAATGGTTCTGTTCTTCCTTTGTACAATCCCATTTTCTTGAGGTGTATAAGGAGCAGAAAAGTTATGGTCAATACCATGTGCTGAATAGAATTCTTCAACATGAAAGTTCTTGAATTCACGTCCATGATCACTTCGGATTGTACTGTTTTAGTTCCTATTTCATTCATTATCGGATTACTGAGTTTGGAAAAAGATTCAAAAGCTTCATCTTTGCTACTCAGCAAGACTACCCAAGTTAATCTCATGAAGTCATCCACAACCACCAAAGAGAATCTTTTTTTACCCATGGTCATAGGCTAAACTGGGATGAAAAGATCAAGGTGGAGGAGCTCCAATAGTCTCTTAGTTACCACGTTATTAATTGACCTAAATGATTTCTTAACTTGCGTACCAAGCTGGCAAGTTGAGCAAAAGTTTATCCTTTTTAAAGCTGATACTAGGTAAACCCGCAACTAGTTGGTTTTTTGCCAGTTTGGATAGAATATTCATACTTATATGACCCAACCTTCTATACCAAAGTAACGAATTATCCTCCTTAGATACAAGATAAATATTAATGGAGCCCAGGGATAAATCAATCATATACACATTATTGAATCTAGGAGTAAAGAGTATAGTTGAGTTAGTCTTACTAACAATAATCGATCAACCTGCTGAGTCGAATGTAGCCTTTCTGGCTTTTCCACATAACTAGGCTACATTAAGCAAGTTTAACTTGAGTCCTTTGAGTAGAGAAACCTCTTCGATTAAAGGAGAAACACCAATAGGGCCACATCCAACAATCTTCCCTTTTTAGTTATCTCTAAAACTAACACTTCCATTCCTTTTACTCTCCAATGAGATGAACTGGCTTTCATATCCCGTCATATTCCTAGAGTATCTGCTATCCAAATACCACATTAAAGTGTCATCAATAGATCTTAGGCTCGCCTACAAAACAATTATGTTTTCTTAGGTACCAATACCTTTAAGCTAGGTCATCCTTTCTTAGTAGTGATTAGATTAGACAAGTCATACTCATCATAATAACTATTTTTATGCCTACAGAGAACTGTGGCATGTCCAACTTTGCCGCAAAAACCACACACCGCTTTCACTTTGGGCTGGCTCGCTTTCTTCTTTTTAGAGGAATTATTCCTCTTAGAATTGCGAGTTTGGCTACACGAAGTCGGACTGTTGGCTGGAGGAGAAACTTGTTTCTCCTTTAAAGTTATTATCTTAGCAATCAACTCATCTAATCATGCAGTGAGCTTGTTGTTATGACATTCATGATACTTAGCTTTTTCTTGAAGAAAGCGGATATCAAGAGATCAGGAAGCAATCGTATCTTTTCGATCTTCACTTCTCCTCACTAGCTCTTTGATGTTTTTACCTGACTTATTAATAAGCTTAATTACTCAAAGAGTGCCTGGGAAAACCCTTCAATAGACAAAGGGATTTCAGGATGTAACTCAGCTTGTGAGTTCTTCCCCTTGTTGCGCTCAGCTTTTGAATCAGCAGCAGATTGAGTACTCTTTAAAGTTGATGCTGAGCTCTCGCCCCTTTCTTTCTCAATTGCCATTTAGTAGAGGTTGGCAGAATCTGTAGCTTCTTCATCTGAGGATGAAGATTCCTCGGAATCTCTCTAGGTGGAAGCAAGTGTCTCATTTTTCTTGGCAAACCTCTTCTTATATCTGTCCTTCTTTGTTTTTGGATAGGATGATTGAATATAGCCTTTTTCACCACAGTAAAAAAACTTGATGCCTTTGCTATGATCCTTTTTCGGTCCTTCCTTAGTTCCACGTAGATTTTCAGTTGACTTGATTTTACCGGGAAACTTCTTGTTGAACTTCCCATCCTTCTTCATGAAGCACTTGAATCGCCTTGTCAGAAGGGCCATTTTCTCATCCGAATCTCTGCTGGAGGACTCGTTTGATAAATCAAATTTTACGTTAATGGCTTTGCCCTCTCTCTCCTTGCCTTACTCTTCTTGGAGTCATCAGTTTATTTCCTCAGGGACATTTATTGAGTCAGCAAGGTGCCTATCAACTCATCATAGCTATAGGTATTAAGATCATGAACCTCTTTGATCACGCTCTTCTTGGCATCCCACTCAATAATGAGAACTCGAAGAATCTTCTTAACCAGCTCTTCTTTGGTGAACTCCTTGCCTAATCTCTTTATTTCATTAATGATGTTAAGGAACCTGGTATTCATAGATTGAATACCCTTGCTAGCACCCATTTGGAACAACTCATACTCCTTGAGCATGAGGTTGATCTTCGACTGCTTGACCTTGTCAGCTCCCTCATAGGTTATCTTCAGCTTCCTCCAGATTTTTTACAATGTCTCAAGGCCCGAGAGCTTTTTAAATTATGTAAGATCTAATGCATGATGTAAGTAGTTAATGGCTGCTGCATTCTCTTTGAGAAGCCTTAGGTCAGCATCATTGTAATCTTCTGGATCAACTAGGACTCTTTCCCCCATTCCACCCAATTGTAAGAATTCTGGGGTCAAGATCTATAGCAAGCCGTGCTTGCATGCTCAATGACTATATGAAGTTTTTCATTCGATTTTCCAAAATGTGTAATGGTTACCATCAAATAGTGGAGGCCCAATTATGGATATTCCTTCTTTAAGGAGTACGGTTTGTCCTGAGCTGGAGCTAAAATTGTTATAAGCCATTTTGGATCTTTAACTCAAAGACAATGAGTCTATAAGTTGAGTACTTGCTTTGATACCACTTGTTGTTCTTGTTGAACCCAAGTTAATAGTATCTCATAGTACTTAAAACATTTTGGAAATAACAAACTGACTATGATAATGAAATTAATTGAGTACTAAGTATACTCTTAATTAATGAAGTTTACTTGAGGTTGTTTAAGGGAAAACACCTCAATTTACTGAGTAATCAATTAAGTTACGGCTTAGAGTAAGAAAAGCTTAGCATTACATAGTTTATAAGATATTTACTCAACTATGCTGAGTTAGCTTTTTTGTGATAAAAGCTGAATTACTTTGACATTTAGAGAATTAAATGACACATGCTACTAACGGATTCTATGAGAAATGACATATCCCTTTTTGATGCTTTTCAGGAGAAAAGGCGCTCAAATTAAAGAAGATATTCGAGTGGTCCTCACAAATAAAAGGTGTTAGTACAGAATGTTGGAAATTCCTCACTAAAGTCCAAGGCAAAAGGAATCCTCTGACATGCACCGCTTCCTAGTGTCTCCACGCAACTCTGCAACGTCAGCAAGTCAATGAATTACAGAATTCCACGTTGCAACTCTCACACCTCTCTATCAGAATGGATTGCTTGAAGATAAATGAGTTTTTGATGATTTGGATTTACGGATTAATCTCGCACTTCAACGTTCGAAATCTCTGTCTCTAAATGTTCTAGAATTTGTTTCAAATGGGAAAATTCGAAAGAGTTGAGGAGAAGAGATATTGAGAAAGCTATCGGGATGAGTAGCTTGCAACGGCTACTTCCAATACCTTCAACTATAAATAGAAGACTGAAGCAGACGTTCAAATTGGGTGAATCACCTCGAATTTCTCTAAGAGATGAATCTTTGTTCAAATACTCATACCTTCAAGAAATTCTAAATCAAGCAATCAGCAAACACATCTTGTCTTAATCTGTTTATAATAGAGAGAATATCACTCAATATTTAACATTGTAAATGATTCAGCTATTCTATAAGTTGAATTCCTCTGTTTGCATTTTCTTGATAAATCTGAGTGTCAGTTTAGGAAGGGTACCTAAACTCAGTTTGAGAGGTAGTTAGAAAGGAATGTACTTTCTGTAATCTTTTCTACCTACTGTAAAGGATTCTCCACCTAAGGAAGGAACGAATCACTAGTGGATTAAAGCTCGGAAAGGAATCTGGGGACTAGAGGTAGGCTAAGGGGTTGAACTAGGATAAATCTCTGGTGTAAAAGTTCTAACCTTCACTTGTTTTCCTTTATCGCATCCGATCTCATTCATTAATCCTCTATATTATTAGTTTTGCTTGAAAACCAATATGAGCTGAGTAAAGTACTCAGCAGTGGTTGAAGATTAACTGTGCCTGTAAAGCTAAGCCATTTTTTTAGACCCAGCTCAGCATGATAAACTTAGCACGCATCTAAAAACGTAACTTGGTAAGAGAATCTTTTACAAACATAAAAAAAGAAACCAAGAACAACATTCACCCCCCTCTATTATTAATTTAAGTAGTTTAGGACCAACAAGTGGTATTAGAGTAGTTCTCAGCTTATAGACTAATCATCTTTGAGTTAAAGATCTCAAATGACTTACAACAATTTCAATTCTGACTAATGATAGATAGTTCTCCTTAAAGAAGAAATGTTTGTAACCAGGCCACCGTTGTTCTAATATAATAATTACACGTTTTCGAAAAATCGTATTAAAAATTTCACACAATCATAAAGAATGGCTCGCTATTGAGCTTGGCCCCAAAATTCCTACTAGAGTTAGGAATGGGGAACGTGTACCAGTTAACCCAGAAGATTATGATGACGCTAAGTTAAGGCTTCTCAAAGAGAATGTTGCAGCCATCAATTACTTACATTGTGCACTAGATCTTACAGAGTTTAATAGAGTTTCAGGCTACGAGATAGCATAGGAAATTTGGAAGAAGCTGGAGATTACCTATGAGGGGACTGACAAGGTCAAGGAGTCGAAGATCAATCTCATGTTGAGAGAGTATGAGATGTTCCAGATGGGCACTAATGAGGGTATTCAGGCCATTAAAGGTTCATTAATATCGTTAATGAACTGTAGAGATTGGGAAAGGAGTTCATCAAAGAGGACTTGGTGAAGAAGATTCTTCGCACTCTTACCTTAGAGTGGGATGCCAAGAAGAGCACGATCAAAGAGGCTCATGATCTTAAGACCTACAGCTATGATGAGATGATAGGAACCTTGCTAATTTAGGATATGTCCTTGAAGAAATATATTGATGACTCTAAAAAGAGTAGAGGTAAGGAGAGAGAGGATAAAGCCATTGTCTTGAAAGCTGATTCCTTTGATGAACCACCTGCTGCGATTTTGATGAGCAAATGGCCCTTGTGACCAGGCATTTCAAATGCTTCATGAAGAAGGACGGGAAATTCAACAAGAAGAAGTTTCTCGCTAAAAACAAGTCAACTCAGCACATGCGTGGAGCTGAGGAAGGACTCAAGAAAGAACACAACAAAGACATCAAATGCTTTGGCTGTGGTGAAAAGGCCATATCCAGTCTAACTGTCCAAAGACTAAAAGGACATATATAAGAAGAGGTTTGCAAAGAAGAATGAGGCATTAACTGCCACATGGAGCGATTCTGAAGAATCTTCATCATCTGATGAAGAAGCAACAGATTTAGCCAACCTCTGCTTAATGGCGATAGAGAATCAAAGGGGTGAGAGCTCAGTATCTGCTTCCAAGAGCAACCAATCTGCTGCTGACTCTGAAGCTGAGCATAGCAAAGGGAAATCTCCTTAAGTTGAGGTACATTCTGAGACCCCTTTATCTATTAAAGAGTTCACCCAGGAACTCTTTGATGTTATGAAACTGACTAATAAGTCTGGGAAAAACATAAAGGAGCTAGTGAGGAGAAGTGATGATCCGGAAGACATCATTGCTTCCTTATCTCTTGATATCCGCTTTCTTCAAGAAAAAGCTGAGTATCATGAATGTCAAAACAGTAAGCTCACTAAGCAATTAGATGAGTTGACTGCTAAGATAACGGCTTTGAAGAAGGAACAGGTTCCTCCTCCAGCCAACAATCAAACTTCGAGTAACCAAACTCGTAATTTTAAGAGGAAGAATTCCTCTATAAAGAAGAAAGCCAGCCAGCCCAAAGTAAAAATGGTGTGTGGTTTTTATGACAAAGCTGGAAATATTATAGCTCTCTATAGGCTAAAAAGTGTTTATTATGACGAGTAAGATTGTAGTCATTTAAGCACTGCTAACATGAGAGGACCTAGCTCAAGAGCATGGGTACCTATGAAAGAGTGATTGTTTTGCAGGTGAGCCTTAGATCCACTAATAACTCTAGAATGTAGTATTTGGATAATGGATGCTCAAGGCATATAACTTGAGATGAAAGTCAGTTCATCTCATTAGAGTGTAAAAGAAATGGAAGTGTCACTTTTAGAGATAATAAAAAATGCAAGATTGT
Source organism: Euphorbia schlechtendalii (assembly GCA_949673415.1). NCBI lineage: Eukaryota > Viridiplantae > Streptophyta > Magnoliopsida > Malpighiales > Euphorbiaceae > Euphorbia > Euphorbia schlechtendalii. The sequence continues at coordinate 15,565 of CATIWQ010035232.1, forward strand.
AGGTTGTGGCATTGTTGGTGTCTCTCCTTCAATCGAAGAGGTTTCTCTGGTCAAAAGACTCAAGTTAAACTTGCTTAGTGTAGCTCAGCTTTGTGACAAAGTTAGAAATATTACATTCGAATCAGCAGGTTGCTTAGTTATTGACTGTAGACTAAATCGACTATACTCTTTTCTCCTAGAATCAATAATGTGTTTATGTTTGATTTATCCCCTGGATCCACTAACATTTTTTTTGTATATAAGGAAGATAATTCATGGCTTTGGAATAGAAGGTTGGGTTATATAAATAGGAACATTCTATCCGAACTAGCCAAAAAGTAACTAGTTGTGGTTTTGCCCAGTATCAGCTTCGAGAAGGATAAACTTTGCTCAGCTTGCCAGCTCGGTAAGTAAGTTAATAAATCATTTAGGTCAATTAATCATGTAGTAACTAAGAAATTGTTGGAGCTCCTCCACCCAGATCTTTTCAGCTTAGTTCAGCCTATGAGCATGGGTGGTAAGAGATTTTTGTCGGTAGTTGTGGATGACTTCACGAGATTCACTTAGGTAGTCTTACTGAGTAGCAAAGACAAAACATATGAATCCATAATAAAACTCGGTAATCGGATAATGACCGAAATAGGAATTACAATTAGTAGAATCCCAAGTGATCATGTGCATGATTTGGAGAACTTTCATTTCGAAGAATTCTGTTCAGTACATGTCATTGAGCACAACTTTTCTTCTCCTTATACACCTCAACAAAATGGGGTTGTAGAAAGGAAGAACAGAACCATAATTGACATGGCTCGATCAATGTTGATTGATAATAATCTACCAAAGTCCTTTTGAGGAGAAGCTGTTAATATAGAATGTTATATCTTGAATCAGGTTTTAATTCACCAAATTCTTGAGAAGACACCCCATGAGCTTTGATGAAGGTGCAAGCTTAAGATTGGTCATCTAAGATCATTTGGCTGTGTGTGCTTAATTCTTAACACCAAGGAGTAATTAGGTAAGTTTGATCCAAAGGCCGATGAAGGCATCTTTTTGGGATACTCAACTAATAGCAGGGCATATAGAATATATGTCAACATAACCGGCTTATTAGAGGAGTCTATGCATGTAGATTTTGATGAAACTAACAATGCAGACATATGTTCATCTAATAAAGAAGAAGGAGTAACTCAGCAAGAAAATCCACTCAACATGCCACTCTCTGTGCTGCTCAACCTAGCATAAGAACTTGAAGCTGAGGAAGTCAAAGAAGACGAAGATCTTTCTATCAACTTCAATGAAGGAAAAGATCAACCTCAGCCTCAACAACCATCTACAAATCCTCCAATTGAAGATTCGAATCTACCAAGGGAGATTAGGACTCAAGCAACCATCCACTTGACAACATTGTCGATGAAGTTCATACTCTAGTAATGACACGAGGTCAGCTCAGCCGAATGTTGAGCCATCCAGCTTTCAATTCATTGATTGAACTGAAGAAGTTCAAAGATGCAGAAGGACATGATTATTGGATGATCACGATGCAAGAGGAGTTGGATCAATTCAAGCGTAATGATGTTTATGATTAAGTTTCTAAGCCTTAAGGGAAATCAATTATTGACACCAAATGGGTTTTCAAGAACAAGCTTGATGAAGATGGTGTTGTTGTCAAGAACAAGCCATGCTTGTTTCTTAAGGCTACAATCAACACGAAGGCATCGATTATGATGAGACTTATGCTCCTATAGCTTAGATTGAAGCTATTCGAATCATGTGTGCATTTGCATCTCATATGAACTTCAAGCTATTTCAGATGGATGTCAAGAGCACATTCTTGAATGGATTCATTCAAGCGGAAGTATATGTTCGCCAGGCTCCAGGCTTTGAAGATCCGAAGAATCCTAAGCATGTCTTCAAACTGAAGAAAGCTCTCTATGGATTGAAGCAAGCTCCAAGAGCTTAGTATGAGAGACTGACCAATTTCCTAATCAGCAAAGGCTATGAAAGAGGAAAAGTAGATACAACTTTATTTATCAGTCGAAGGAAAGAAGATGTGTTGCTAGTCTAAATTTATGTTGATGATATCATTTTTGGAGCAACTGATGAGAAGCTATGGAAAGAGTTCAGCAAGAAAATGAAGAGCGAGTTCAAAATGTCTATTATGGGAGAGCTCAACTTTTTCCTTGGACTTCACATCAAGCAGACTGAAGACAGAATCTTCATAAGTCAAGTAAAGTATGCTAAAGAAGTCTTAAAGAAGTTTGTTATGGAGCATTCGAAGTCAATGATAGATACTATCTTAATTAAAGATGAAGCTGGTAAACTAGTAGATAGCAACTTCTACAGAGGAATCATCGGCTCTTTTCTTTATCTTATAGCTTGTAAGCCTGACATTCAGTATGTTGTGTGCTACTATGCTCATTATCAAGCTGGCCCTAGTGAATCTCATTTGACAACTGTTAAGAGGATTCTCCGGTATTTGCAAGGCTCTCTTAATGCAGATTTGTGGTATCCTAACATTTATGATTTCACTCAAAGAGGATTCACAAATGCTGATTATGGTAGAGACAAGCTCGATAAGAAAAGTACCACAGGAGGATGCCATTCCTTGGAGATTATCTTGTCTCATGGTATAGCAAGAAGCAAATGTCTGTTGCACTGAGTACATGGCGGCAGGAAGTTGTGTAGCACAACTGCTATGGATTAAGTAGCAACGGCACTACGCCATAGATGGTCTGTCTCAACAACCAAAATATGTTGCCTAAAGTTCCAAAAGTGTTGCGAAAGCACTTGTCGCAACTCTTTTCCGTGAAAAAAGTTGTTGGTGATACTTCCATTGCGAAAAGTCAATTTCGCAACACATTTTTTTTCTCGCAACACTAAAAAATGTGTTGTGACAAGTGACTTTTCACAACACATTTTTAGTACTTGCAACAACTTTTGTTATGTTGTAAAAAAAACTTGGCGCTGTCAGCTTTAACGTCTATTAGTTTTTTTCATAACACTTTTGTTGTTTATTCCCAACAGTTTTGTTATAACACTTTTATCATATTTGCAACACCATGTCAAGTTATCGTAACACCTTTTTAAAAACACTAATGTCGCATTTGAAACACTTTTGCTGCTATTGCAACACATTTGTAAAACACTTAATGGATGCCGTAATTAAAAAAAATTGAAATTTATTTTTTTTATAAAATTCATAATGCATAATATTTAATTGTATACAAATTCAAACGAGAACTAAAAAATACAAAATACTATACAAAATAAAAATAACACTACTAAAAGTATATAGTGTTTCCAATTTATATATTTCATCCACCATTCTTCATTCAGTATATTCATATAGACTTCTCTTTCTATCACCTTCTTTTTCAAACTTCAGCTATTCTCCTCACTCTCTAACTGTTCCTCGGGTGATGTGGCCATCAACTCATCAAACTTTTCGATCTTTCCTAGCAAGATTTCAATCTACCAGCAAACAGATTCATGTTGATCAATCATTTTTTTCTAACTTGGTGTATGCTATTTACATGTGCCATAACAAGTATATATTCACAAGTGAGAGTATGAGACTGAGGAATTGAAAAATATAGTCAAGTAACCTATAAAAAGAAAAATATAACACAACTACGGTAGAAAAAAAAGATTAAACAAAAGCATAGTAACTTGTATAACTAGTTCTTTAAATATATGCAATTGTGGAGTTATGGGTCACTAATGTCATTCATAAAACTAAAGCGGGATGTTCAAAATGAGGTGTAGAACTAAAGCGGGATGGTGAAAAAGAGGTGCTAAAGGAGTTCTATTTAATAGAAAAATGAAGTATTAGTTCTTTCAGCATCATACTATATTATTTTTTGTAACAACAAGATTCAAGATATGTTTATTTAATTTTCAATAAGGTCATATACTCAGTAGATATGCACACATCATTTCCATACTTGCTCTGCTGGCTATAAATCATGCTTCTGAAACACACAGAAATGCTTATGCTATTATGAAATAAAAGTAAGACTTAATTGAAGATCATGACAAAGCAGACTAACTTGTTTCAAACAACTTAAGATAATTTCATCTCCAACCTATTTATGTATAACGATGAGTCAGTACAAAAGTATACACTCAAAAAAGGTAGATCACATCAGGTTACATGGGCAACGCACATGGAATACATAACTAATGATTCGAATGCGAAAAAAAATCATGGAAAATTCAATATACTTCTAATTTACTAATAAGATAATTGCAGATGACAAAAATTGCACAAAGTTCTCCCAGTTCAGTTTATATTATGCAGTACAAGCAAAGTTAAGCATCTTGTTGTTAAATTTAACACATAACACTTTTCCTTCATTGTCAAATTATAGCTAAATTGAATCTTTAATGGTACTTGTTTTAGTTGATAAATATCACCATTCCAAACACGTTAGAAGTTAGCATATATCCCAAACTACCAATAACTTCAAACAGTAAACCACACTCACTTGCTCAAATTATTTAAGAAATTGAACTTACAACTATATTATACTTCTATTATTAGTAAGCCAAATGCTTATAAAAATGTTATCAGAAATAATATAAGTCAGTATAAATATTGAAAACAAACTTGACTAATGGTGACTGGAAATTAGATCAAACAAAAGAATAAGACACTCACTTGTCTCGATTTGTAGCAGCCTTTTATCGAACTTCAATTATGCTTTCTTTATCATTCACACTAGAGTCAATGTACTGGAACTCTGATAGAGTATTTGAGCATGGAAAGCTAGATATATTATTTTAAATATAAAGGCTAGAAGAAAATCAAAATGTTAAAAGCTAGGCATATGATATAAATGCTTGAATAGTTCTCAGTTACATGAATTGCAAAATTTTATAAGATGGGTTGTATATGTTGTTATATATTGAAAAAAAGAAAATATTTTTAGAATCAACTCCATTTACTGATTAGAAAGCACAAATTTAAGAATTATAGTAAAAATGGAAAGAAATCAGACTTAGTGTTTGTAAATGTTGGTGATCATTCTCCTCCATCAAAAGTTTATTCATTGATGTTAATTTTTAGTTTACTATCTGTAGTCTTGAAGATATCTTTCTTTGTTTCTCTCAGCACCTGCAAAATTATTCACCATTCACTCTCAGCTTTTATCAAGCACAAATCAAGCATAAAGAAACACACATCCTTCTCTTTTGGATCTCAAGATTCCAAATTTTTCAAAATCCCATTTGAAAGAATAGCACTCAAACTCAAATATGATCTTAGATCAGAAATAATGCATAATTGTAAGCAACAAAGAAACTAGCAAAAAGCAAACCAAACAAAGATATCTTGTTATCTTAGTATGTAGAATAGAATGATAATAGTGGCATATGTAAACCTACAATTTTAAAACCAGACTTTGATCTATTTGGATTCAATGTTAGATAAAATGGGGCGCTCCTTGATTAACTGTTGCCTTCTTAATGAGCTAGGCTTGGGGCACTTAGTGTAGACTCTTTCAAGAGCCTCCACTTGCTTCGTCGTGTGCCGAAAATACTTTAAAACTTATGTATTTAAAACTTATTTAATCTCTAAAATATTATCACTACCGAAGAGGATTGGATGAACCTGCAAACAGTTTTCCTTATCAAAGAGTTAGTAGGTGATTGTGCATCGTAATTTTTAACAGATATATGATCTGATTAGCAGTTTGAAACATGATAAGTGTATAATTACACTTATTATCATGATAATTTTACACATTAAACACTATAGTTTAAGTCATTTTTATACTTCATATAAAAGATTTCACGTGGTATGTAGTTGTTTTTTATGCAAATGCAGGTACTAGGTAAAT
>CATIWQ010035275.1:0-50157 GCA_949673415.1 Euphorbia schlechtendalii
GTATCTAACTGGTATTTAGCTTGTAATTTTCTGCATCTTGTTAGAATCTGGTAGGTAACTGGTATCTAACTGGTATGAAGAACAAGTTGTGTTAAATTAATCTTGAAAAGTGATGAAAATGCATTAGAAAGTTATCTAAACATGTAAGATAATCAATTACACCTAATCAGCTGATTTAAGTTTAGGAATATTTTGAAAGAGCAGGCTTCCCAAGACCAATGAGAGTAATACAAATCAGATTAGTATATAAATTTACAATTGCATACAGCCTAATGAAATCCTCACATCAATTACAACATAAAAATTGCATAATCCTTCTACAAATTAACAACAAAAACAAACACAAAGAGATAAAATGAAAAGGAGACAAAATGAAATCTATTAGGATTTCAACTCCATGGATCCTCATTCTCAATTGGAAAAAAAACTGGTCGAAAACTAGAAAATTGGAATTGTGCTGGGAATTTAAAAATTGCAGAGAGCAGAAACTTCGATCTAGAGAAAATCGAGGATAATCGAAACAAGGAAGAGAGATTTTGATGGAGAGAAACGCGCGATGCAAAAAGAGGGAGCAGTTGAAGCTTGATAAAATAGTGTATATATAGAACGTATAAAGTGAAAATTGAAACTTAAAATTGGTTATACAATGCAAACTAATTGTAGGAACGTATTTTTTATAAATAAGTTTCAAAACCCTATATTTTTTACAATTTCCCTTATAATAAGACCGCAAACAAGGTGATTGCTTAGGGCCTCCCAACAAATTGAAACCCTTATTCTTTTAATATTTTTATTAATTTGTATTGTCATCTCCAATTAAATTATGGATTAATTTTTTTTATTTTATTGTAGTGGTATTCTGTTTTTTAATAACGATGGTTTTACTAAAAAGGAAATTATGCTAGATAAGGTAAGAAACTTTATTTAAAAGTGTATTATCAATTAAGGATCTTACAAATTAAAAATTATTAAGTTTTTTAATCATTCGATAATAATTTCATTCATTAAGTAACACAAACAACAAATTAGTTATAAAAATTTCTTTTTTAATATATACTTTTTCCTCACCGTACAATTTATAAGATTAGTCATGTCTAGGGTCTCGTAATCTAAGAGCGGCACTGAACCTTATAATACGTCTAGGCATCGACTAGGTGTTTTTATGTGCCAACTGATCAACAATAAATAGGTTAATGGCTCGGTTTGATACCACCTAGGCTGAAAAATCGCCATAAAAATAGCATCTAAGCAGGATTAGGTGACAAATTTGAAAATAGTTCTTCAAAGGCATCTTGGGTGGAGGCAAGGGGATCGAGTTCAATGCAGCATCTAGGTTCCCTAAACTTGGCAAATTTTACCTTATGCCACAATGATTTTTTGAAAAATTTCAATTTTCCCTTTTCGTTGTCTAAAGTGCACTAGTTTATCCCTCATTAATGAATGTGTTAGCTTCTGATTGGAGAGAAATTAATCAACAAAATGACATCTTTCAAATCCAAGCAATGACAATTTGGCACGTGATGTTACAAACATATGCACTTTTATCAATTTCAAATATGTAACTTGAATAGCTAAAATTAAGGATGACACAAGATAAAAATTAATAAGTTGAAGGGATCTTGGTGCATTTATCCCATTTTTAAAATATTAAATTGTTCTTAAATATGTTAATATAAGACATATTTGATATATGAAAAATGATAGTAAATATTTGCATACATTTGTACCACAAAAGCGGTGTGATGTATTTCATAACCGCTAGCTCTTGTTTACGAGTCATATCTATAATAAAAAAGTATCATGTGCATTTTATACCATTTTTATACAAAATGTAAAATACTCGAGATGTACGCTGTATTTTTACTTCTTGCTAGTTTCGATTATGAACACATTACAAAGTCACATAAAAATTATAATTATTCAACAGAACGCAAGAGTACATTATTAGGAAATTATTACATCGCCTTCTGAAAAAAGCCTAACAAATTAATTAGTAATTACCACAAAAGAAGAACAATTGTAGTCAATATTTCTCAAAAGTAACATGAAATCTCTTAAATTTCCTGCTAGTCTTACTCGCACATCCAATTCTTGTTAGTTCAATTCCATCTCCAATTGCCATGGTCTTATATTTCTTCCCATTTAAAACCTCGCCATATGAAATTAAATTATTGTTATTCTTATAATGCATGTTATACCCTACTATATCACACCCATTTTCATTAAAATCAACAACCTTGAGTAATTTTATTTGATCCTCTAATCTTCCATCAATTACAAGTAGATCCACCTTCTTAAATTGTTTCACCAACTGGAGAGGATTTCCATGTACAAATTCAATCACATCTTGTAGATCTTGTAGTTGGTCGGATTGAGTTGTTTTGAAATTCTGTTGATGCTGAAAATGAGGAACAATACAGATAAGTCGGCCTCCTGTATGCTTTGCAGCAACTGCTAATGCTAGGGTTAATGGTGAAATAGCTTCTTGTGTTGTAATTTCAACCATTAGTTTTGCTTTCTTCCCTGCTGCTAAAGCTGATATGAATTCCATGCATTTTGGTTCTATACTTGTTGTGTTTCCATATTCATTGCTTTGACACTGAAAATGTTTAACAATAATAAAATATTAGATCACCCACTTCAGTTCCTGATTTAGGATACTTCAAACATTAAACATTATAAACTTTGTCTATCGGATCCTCCTAATACTGGTCATTCCAAATAATTTTAGTATAAAGTAAAATGAATAAATTAATATTTCAGTGACGCATTAAATGTTTTATTGATTTTAATGAAAATTGAAAATGATTAGTATTAGGATTGGATGATGTGTAGTAAAATCATAAATTAACTATCATTTTAAGCCTTTGGATGATTCGATCTGAGCTCCTAAACTCTCAACATAACCATAATATGAGAATGATCAGTTTCAACATGTACTAGACATCTTTTATACCACCTTCAACTATGAGTATTGACATGCGGTAGAGGCATGTGTTAAAAACAATATAAGAATTACTATTGATCTTATATGTCAGGTTAAAGTTTTGGAGCAAACGAATTTGTACCGAAACATTATCATGAACTAGTTTCCATATTACATGTAACGGATATATTTTAACAAATCTGAATGATTAAACACTTCAAAATCGAAAAACAATAATATCAAAACTTTTTTTCTTAAGTTCGCCTCGAAACTTAAATTTACTAAAAAACAATATGAATAATATGAAAAAGATAGTTTGATTGAGAGAATAAATATGAATGGATGGATATACATATGTTATTACCAGGTGAAGAGTATGCAAGTAAGCATTCATGGCATGCTGAGGAAACCACTTATCCATTGTTATGACTTCAACACTCTTATTCAAACTTATGAACTCAGATATAATTATAGATAGAGATGCCATATATAGAAAAGGAAAACCCTAATTAAATAACATGGGACTCGTGGCAACAGATGAGGGGAATTTAGAAGTAGGAGGTGTCTGCATTTAGGTGTAAACGTGGCAGGTAAAGAGACACTGGTTGATGACAGCATAGTATTTTAAACATGTTATCCTCCCTATTTTATTGACCAATTTTGGCTCTATTAAAATGTAACACCTGTTATTTTAAACTCACACCTGTCCTATTAACACTCTTGTATATAATCTTATGAAAGTATTTTGCTTATTTTGAGAATAACCAAGTCTTGTGACTTTTTTCCCTCAAACAACATAAATAGGAAAAATAATCTTACGAACTATATTTGAATTGAGCAAAATTTAATGTAGTATGGTTTTGGTTTTTTTTATCGAAATATAATCAAATTGAATTGTTAATAGATGTTAGTAAATACGTTATTTGGTATTCACAATGAAATTATTTTGGTTATTGTATATTTTTTAAAATTTCTAAGTATTCTTTATTTACCTTGTTTTATCAAAATATTATATGTAAACTCTTGTTTGATAACGAAGTTTATTAAGCGTGGAAGAATCTTTATTCAAATGATGCACCATATTAGCGTCTCATATTAGGAATAAAGCTATATTTATATACTATGTTTTTTTTTCTCTTGTGAATTAATTTATTTTTGTTGTTTTATTAAAATGTCTTCTACAAAGTTGGTTTTTCGTCTATTATAGTATTTTAAGTATTTCTTTTTGTTATGGAGAAAAGGTTTTATATATATGCGCATGTGTGCGTGTGTAATGAAATTAAATTTATAATTTAAAATATGAACTCCTGTTAAAATAACACTACTTTAAACCACCTCATATAATCTCAAAATGGAAAAATAAATTACAATCTGCATGACCTGGCCTCGGTAATTCGAGTTGTAGAAGTCAAAAAAGGATCTTTCATCTGTAATCCTGCGAAATCTCGAATGTTATCAGTTCCGATACGTAGATCAAATAATACAATACAAACAAAAGTTCCTAAATTCATGAAGATATAGAAGAACATATAAGTTTTTCAAAAAAAAGAAGAACATATAAGTTATCATATTTGTATATCCAATGTTTGTGTCTCCAACAATTATGATTATATAGTTTGAAAATTTTAATTAAAACCAACATAATTAAAACCAAACCAGTTTCGGTTCTTACTATTCGATTTGGATCAATTTTGAACAGAAACGAACTTTGCTCACTCATAATTATATGTAATTGCATGCTATAATTACATTGTAATTGTTGTAAAATAACAGTTATTTTGAAATAAAAAATTAATGAATATTATACATACATACATATGTATGTAAATATATATGTATGAATATGTTAATTATTTTATAAATCAAATGTGTCAACAAATAAATTTTTTTAATGAAAGCTGAGGTCGAAAGTTCCAGACTCGATTTATAAAAAAAGTAAGGAAAAAAGTTATAAAATAAATGAAAAACACGAAACAAACAATTAGCATATGAATAAATAACCAATCCAAACTCGTATTGTATAATTCTATAGACGAGTTTGGATTGTTTATTTATTAATATGCTAATTGTTTTTTTTTTCATTTATTTTATAATTATTCTTCCTTAAAATGGAGTATGGAATTTTCAGTCTCGGCATTCATTAATAAAAAAAAGCTAATTGAGACATTTGATTTCTAAAGCAGTTGCATTTAAGTGATTTATCTTGTTCAGTGCTTAAAAATGTGAATTAGCCCTTCATTTAAATTTTTTCACTTTTAATGATTTTATTTGATGGGAAATCATAAACAAACATATTCACGTATATTTTCCATGACCGAGATCGAAAATCGCCACAACAAAGTCAAAATTATATCATGGTATACTGAATAACAATTGAGTTTTCTCAACCTTTGCAACGTCAAAAGATCGAAAACCGAGATTTCCATCGTAGGAAATTTTCGGAAGAGAGAAAATATTGAGAGTGAAATTGATTTTTCATCAATTAAAATTTTCATCCATAATACATATTTACAAAGATGATAAAATGATAAAATCCCATTAGATACTTAAGGAAATAAGTACATTAATTTAAATTCTAATATTTGTAATTAGGTCCTTAAACTTATTTATTCTTTAATAAAGTTCTATATTCAAATTTGATCGGATTCTTAGACCCGATTAACCCGCTCACGGGCGGACCAGGTAATTCCAACATTATTAAAAAATTTGAGTTTTTTCCAAATTATTGTGAACTTTTACCCTAGCTTTTAAGCCTCCATGTATTTGTGGGTTTTGGATAGCAGCTTTTCGTAAATATTTTATAACCTCTGAATCCATATATGGTTTAAAAAGCTAATTTACTAGGAACAACAAATATATATTTTTTTTTGAAGAAAGTAGAATCTAACAAATATTTTTTTTTTTTGACGAAAATCTAACAAATATATGACATTTAAGAATATATCTTTTTTGTATTTTGTTTGATTAGGCTGCATCTAATAATAAATGGAGAGTTTAGTTCTATTAAATGAAACACGTACCATATAATAAAAATAAAAACTTACACTTGTCCTCTTTCAGAACAACACCTGTTATACACTTAATGGGATTCCAAATTTTGGGCACTCCCAACCCAATGGCATACATACACTGTATGTATTTGTATTTATATTCTCAATTCACTTTATTACAGTGTCGTAACTAAAAAGACAACAAACTAGACATGATATTTGTTTAAGGATTAAACTGATAGTGAGAGTCATGTGACTGTTTAATTATATTTCTGATAGGGACACACTTTCATGTATTTGCCTAAAGATATTAATTCTGTAAAACTTTTATTTGTTGTTCACATTTGATACAACAGCTGTAAGAAATTGACTTCTATAATATTTTACAATTGACATCTATTCTAGCTTGTAAAGTATTAATATTTAGATCTTTAGGTTCGGTTTGATTTTAGATGCAGTTTTTTTATAAGATAAACTCTAACTCATATGATGGTACAAAACTGCATCTTAATTTAAGTTTTGTAAGTAATTAGTTTTTCTTCTTGTTTTTGATGTTGAAATGAAAAGTATTCGAGTCCGAAATGGATGTTGTGTTCAAATATTAGCAATATCGGCTTTTCACCGAACTGAATAGACTAATTCAACTAGCTAGCCGGTGAAATTTAGTAGTTTATTGTTTATTCCAATTTGGATTATTCAATTCACTGCTTGTATTCGATTAATTCAATTTTATTTGGTTCAGTTTCGGCTGAATGCTTTGTTAGTGTGTCCTAGCGTTTAGATATCGGTTCTTATATTGTCTATGAAAATGTGTACAGTATCACATCAATATTTAGTTGAATAAATTGAATAAAGAATCAATTAATTTGATAATCCTAAAATATTCAAAAGTTTAATTTATTCTAATTATGAGACTGGAAAAAACCATTTACTTGTATGTTGGATGATTTATAACAACGTAGTTGTTGCATGCTATGACACTTGAGAAGTAGTTCATGCATGAGCATGTGTTGGGAACACAAAGCTTGATAGATTCACACAACAAAGTCACATGATTGTATGTCATACACGTTTTCGGTATAGGTCTCAAAGTCACATGAAATTGGGTGTATTGCAGTGAAATTTTTCCAATTTTGTAAAGATAGTATATGCTTTACATTGATTGAACCGAATGATAATTCTTAAATATTTTTTCCATTTGGTTAAGTCACTAAGATATTGCACATTATCCGATTCAAGTTCTCTAACTAGCTTACTTCATTTTCAAGTTATCATTAAGTAAATGAAACAGAACCAGCAGTTCAAAGATTTTCATTTCTCGGTCCTCCTTAGGAGAGATCCCCACCAAAGACAGAATCCCAGTATCGATAGAAAGTTATTTGTATAAACTGTAAACTGAAAACGATATCAATTTTTAAACGTAAATTGTGTAAAACTACAACTCTGCTCATTAATCATATGTAAAGTAAGCCTTATATTTGATCCCCAAATTTCAGTTAAAAAGAAGGAAAAGAGAATGCGAAAGCTGATGGTGTGCCCTGGTTTCTTAATAATTTATGATAACTTGTATTACATTAATTGTATCAATAGTAATACAGGTAATAAACTTATTGCGTTTATATCTTATGTTATAATATGAGTATGATATTCATTGATTATAAATCATAAAATTGTCTCAAGTCTGTTCGGTCATGTGAATGCTTAGAACTAAAGATTTGTATGTTAGATAATCTATAGTAATGAATTTACGATGCCGCTTGTCAAGCAGACCATGAACATAGGCACAATGTCTGGAACACGAGTTGGACCGATCCATGCTAAGTAGATCTTCCTCAAACTTAATTGCAACATATTAGTAACCTGAAATTGGGTAATATGTAGTATACACCTAACGGATTCTTAAATATTGGATTATAAGTGCTTAGTTTATTTCACGAACATGTTATTAATAGTTTTGTGAACTTAAAGATTGTCATTTCAGTTTGAGAATCTGAAACACATCTCACCGGCACTGATGAACAGTAATAAAATTTGTTTCAAGGAATCAGACTAGACCTATTCGTCGAGCGGGCCAAGTTCGGGCCGGGCTTGGCGGTTTTTTACGTACTTTAGAACTTCGGACCCGGGTCAGGCTCGATCCGGGTTTACAAAATCATTCCTAAACTCAGCCCAAGTCTATGAATATTTTTTTGTTATAAATTTTTTTATTTAAATTAAATAGAAAAAATATAAAATATGTCAAAATATGCTTAAATTTTTAATATAATTGCTTTATTTACTTAAAATATCTAAAATTTAGTAACATTTATTGTAATCAAGTATACAAATTTAATAGGATAAAATATAAATTCTTAAATAATTATAAATCTAATGCATAAATATATTATAAATAAATAAAATTATTCGTCGGACCAGGCTCGGACCAGGCTTGGATATTTATATAAAAACCAAGCTCGACCCTTAAATCTTCGAGTTCAGGCCAGGTTTTTTGAAAAAATGAGTATCCAAGCCCAGCCCGTTTATAAGGGCTCGGACCCAGCCCGGCCCACAAGCAGGTCTAAATCAGACTCATGGGATTAATTATTAAATCAAAATTTTAATTGGATCAATTTATAATTAAATTTAACCTAATCATAACCTAATTCTAATTGGGGTTTATATATACTAATTAAAAACAAAAAAAAAATGAGCACACGTTTACAGTCCATATGAAAAAATATTAGCTTCTTGGTTTTTCCAAGAAGTTCGTGCATGAATTTTATATGCTTTAATCTCACATTTTTGAAAATTTCATTGTACAATATCGTGGATCTGAGAATCTCAATCGCTTTCCGCCTTTGTGATTGATTTTTGACGACAAATCCCTTCAAAATGATGATTTTCCTATTTAATGCTTACATTATCTCATATGAATTTACATGAAAGTGAGACCTTTACAATTTCAGTTAATACTTGTTCTTCTCTTGAGAATTTCTGGGTTCTACTCAATATCTTTTACTGCATCCTGCACAGCATCCATACCAAACAAATATATATTCAAATTCACACGTCAAAAACAATTGCAAAATCCAAATTCTGAAAATCACACATATTAATGATCAACGACCGTTTTGACATTGTTTTTCCAAACCTCAAAAACTATTAATCCCATAAAGCTAAACTCACAAGCTTTCCATTTTCATCGGACAACAAATTTTGAACTTGGGAAAGTAATCCCATTTCCCTGCATTTGTTTCGCATTTCTCAATTCCTTCCATAAAGTGTAAGGTTGTTTTATTAACTTAACTGAACTAAACTGAACTTATTTCAGTGTAAATTGATAACTACATATAGCTGAACTTAACTGAACTTAATTAAATTGTAGTCGAAGAGAACAGGGCCTTAATCGAAAGTTTTGCACTGATTTGATTTCAATTTTCAAAGTTATCCTTAAAAACTCGGTAAATTTTTCAAGAAACTTTAAAAATGAGGAAAAGGGGAATATAAAATACCTTAGCAAGCTTGGTAACATAAGCTGCAGCTAAAGCAGTGGCCAAAAGCCCCAGCCCAAGAGTTAAGAGCGAGTTGTTTCCTCCCACTAATCCAACATCTGATTCTTCTTGCTGCCACAAATTACGAAACAATGCTCGAATTACAAACTCGCTCAACCAAATAGTATATCACACTAACAAACTCACGATAATAGCGCGGCCAAATGCACCGGCACTCACATAAGCCCATGTTCCTGGAAGCATTCCTAACCAACTGCATCACAACTTAATTTATTACTACCATTATAATCAACTGACACGTCACTTCCACGTGGGTTTCAAGAGTTGTCAGCTGAATACATCCGGAGGAGAAAATTAAAAAGCTCCAAATAACCCCGTAAACATGCAAAAAAGCACAAATTTGCTCCCTCGGTGCCACGTGTCAGAATCTGACTGGAGAGAGAAAAATCGGGAATATGACATTTTTTGGAGGTCGGTACCAACCGGAAGCTGACACGTGGCAAACGGTGCAATTTTTGCAAGTCCAAGGGGTTATTTGGAACTTTCGAAAGTTCAGAAGGGAAATGGCGTTTAGAGACAAGTTCAGGGGCTCCGGATGTAATAAGCCAAAGTTATGTGCAAAAAATGAAAAAAAAAAATGAGCAATTCAATGTAATATAAACCAAACTTAAATAGACAAAAAGTAGCCTGACAAATAATAGTAAACAAACCTTCCCAAAACGTATGGAACGAATTTAACGGATGTCAATCCATATAGATAATTGCCCAGGGAAAATGGAAGCAAAGGGCTTAACCGAAGAAGTGTAACAATTCTAAAGCCATTTTCACCAATTGCCTTGTCAATCGCAAGAAACTTTTTATTTCCTTCAACCAGTTTAAGAATTCGATCACGCGCAAAATATCTGGCAATTAAGAAGGCAACACTAGCAGCAACCTGACGAAGAAAAACCAATATCACAAGTAGCCTCATGGACGAAAGGTTATAACCGTCATTTCACATTTGTAATAAACAAAAGGCATGTAGCGAAACTTACAGTTCCACTTATAGAGACTATGATGGTGCCAATTACAGAGCCAAAAAGCAGACCAGCTGACATTGTTAAGGGAATTGCAGGAATTGCAAGGATCTAGTAAACCAAACACCAAATGAGTAAAATTCAAATTCACTATTGGAATGTTTGATTTCATAATTATCATATTGAAGGCAAAAACTTAATCTTAATAGAGAGTAAAATGCTTACTTCTAGTCCTGCATAAACTGCAACAAACAAAGCATAACCTGTGGGTCCATAACCTGTTGATCGAAGATCCATAAAAAAATCAGGAATTGCACCACATGATGACAAGATGAAAGATTAACAAAAAAATTTCCAATTTAAACTCGAAATGCCTCTATCTACAAGCAATAGAATCAACAAATTATTGATTCTATTGGTTGTAGAAAGGGTTACCTGAAATATTAATAACAAGTCTATGTTGGTCCATCAATATCCAAACCCATTGTTGTAGTGACAAGTAAAAGAACAGACTTTTACAGTGTTGATGAATAATAGATAGTTATTGGAAGTTTACAGGTTCAAGTATAAACGTCCTGATTTCATAATGGTATTTCCATGCATTTGTTCTGTTCATTAAGAGTCTTGCAATATACTATCTATGTCTAAGCAATAACTTTTTACGCAGCGTAAACTCTTAAGATAGCAAGACCAGAACCTCCACCTTTTAATTCATCATTTATCTTTACTAATCTGTTTCATACGACTAAACAATTTACTAAACGAATTTTACGATAGTAGAAGTCATCCTAATACAACAATAACCAATATATGTGCTAAAACTGCATTTTCTGATATCATAAACAAATTATCATTGGAAGATCCCAATCCGAAGTTCAAATACTTATATAGGAATAGACTTTTAATGAACGCAAATGCTGAACTAAGGAAAAGAAAAAACAATAAATCCCAATAAAACTGGATATTGTTTTCCATTGTTAAATACTTAAACTACGGGGGAAACTGAAATCCAATTTGATCCACAAAAACTTCTCAGCAAAGACACTACACCGATATCATGTCAATACAAATTGTGGCAATGAATTCAACTGCATAAAATGTTTTATAGTTGAATTCTTTGCTACAATTATATGTGCTTTTACAGTGTCAGCAAATTATAGGCAAAGCATCCAAACTTGCCTACAATCACAGGACAAGGCATTCAAGGCAATGAATCGCACCAAATTCCGAATATTAAAATCCCTAATGGCTCCTGATTTCTAAAATAGCATTTCCAGTAAAGTCAACTGAACTAAACATGAGAATACCCAAAAACAGTACAAACTACCCAAATAGGGAAAGGAAACTTACCTTCAATAAACCCAGAAAACTGATTCAAGAAAGCATTGATCTGATCCCTGTAAACATACCCAACAGCCCCAAATCCACCAACAAATCCCACAAGCAAAATACCAGCCAAAATGGTACCTTTCACCGCAGTTTCCCCTTCCAACCCACCATCATCCGCCTTGATTTTCTCACCCTCATCACCGCCGCCGCCGCCTTTAGGGTTCAAGAACCACCTCAAACTCCGGGGAGCATTGGTTTTCTGAAGAGTCTGCGGCTTTCTAGTCTGTTTAAGAGAAGAACAAGGAGTAAGGAAGTGAAAGCGCTTGCTGGGTCTAAAGCTATAGAGAAAAGAAGTACAAGGGTTGAAATTGGAAGTGAGGCATGGCGGATTTGGCGATGATGGCCTTAAAGTGAGAAGGGAGCGCATTTTATGGGTTAACAAGAAATTGAGCCACCAGAAGAAGTGGCAACAGGAGCTGAGTTTGTTGGAGCCATGTAAAAATGGTGTTCAATTTGGATAATATATGGTCTTTGATTTTAAGTTTTGTTTTTTTTTTCTTTTTGGGGATTTTGGGATTTTTGGTGGTCAGCAAGAGGCTTTTGTGGCTTCTAATTCAGCCACGACTTGCTCTGGAAAGTGCAAGAAACCATATTTGCTTAATGGTATACTCCTTTTTTTCTTATTTAAAAATTTGGAATATTTAAATATAACTTGCACAAATTTTAAATAAAATTTTTATCACATATTTAATTTTTTTTCTCTTATTTAAATTATCAACACGAGTAAGATGGGATGACAAATCCGTTAAAATTGAATATAAGAATAATTTGAATTTAAACAAAATTATAATTTCCTATTTTATAATTTAAATGTTATTCTTTTCAACTTTAAAAGTTGAACAAAACTAAATTGAACTAAATTAAATTGAATTGAATTATAGTAAACTGAACTATACTTACCCCGATGTAAACTTATACACGCATAACTGAATAAAAATGATCTGAACATTAAATAAACTCATATGATTTGAAATAATTTGAAGTCAAAAGAACATGCCCTTAAAAACCAATAAATAACAAAGTGCTCTATTAATTTCCAAAATAAAAGATTTCATATATCCTTAGTCAATCGGTATAAAAAGATACATTAAATAAAAAGAAGAAAACATAAGTAATAATTATTTTAGAGAAATGAAAAGAAAATGCAAGTGAATGAAATGAAAGAACTAAAACTATATAAAGCCAGATCCCATTTCCTCTACCTCGATCCATTGCTACATCATCCAATCTAATACTCCATTCTCAACAAAAAGTATCTTACTTGAATAATATTTAATTATTTAGTTTCTCGTCTTAACCCAATTCATCGAATAGAAATAAAAGACAACAATAAACATTTGTGCAACAACAATTTGGATAGTGTAGGATTTCAACCTTATCCCAAAATTTGGTCTCTACATTTATTAATTGATCTATGAACTTGTTCATAAAAGTGCTCAAGTTAGTACATCAGATAGTGTCTAGAATAGCAATATTAAGACAATAATATTTTCTTCTGAACTAAAGTCTGTTTAAATTTATGCAAAAGTTTCCATGAATCCATCATTAGTTACCTGTATCAATGCAGATGGAAACGTAAAAATCGTATTTCTAGTTGTTTTTGCATGCTTCAAACAGTATCCGGGTTATGCGAATCTGAAGTGGGGGTTTGTAATGGAAATTTATTTTCGAGTGTCAAACGGATGAATCCAGGTTTCTTGAGGGTAGAATCGAATTTTTGAAGCTGCTTATGAAGATTTTCCTGCAGCACCCGAGGCGACAAAAGATCTGGCCTCTCATAAAATTTGACAGCAAAATTTGCAGCATGGTTAATCTGTCAGAAAATTAAGACAACGCATGAGAAAAACAAAAAAGAAAATGGTGTTTTTCTTCTCTCTAGTAGTAACAATTTAACAAAGTATTTTCCTAAACATCAAGGATATAAGAAATCAAAAGTAATTACATTGAAAGAACTTGTGCCTGCTTACAATTGTTTATGGATCAATCAAGTAGCATCGCATTGTTGCAGATTATTGTTTTCATAACTAAGTAAACAAAGAAGAGCAAACAAATACTAGATTTAACTAGCCGCATTGAAAAGCAAAGTATATAATTTAAACATAAAGGTTCTAGTTTTTTTTAAAAAAAATCAGAAATTCATGAACTTTCTCAACTAGTCTTCTGGAAAATCCTCAAGATTTAATAGACGAGAAAAAAAATACTTAGATACGAGCATCGCATTTATTGTTCTGTGTCCTATAGAATTCATGTCTTTCAGATGTACTCTTGTTTATTGTTACACTCCATTCAGAAACTGCGCATAGCGATAATCAACAATCAGCTTGCAACATCATCCTAAATTTCTTTCATTGGAGTAAAATTGTGCATCACACAAAAGAAAATTCAAGGTGAAATAATGACAAGTTGCTGTGTTCTCTTCTCTAAGAAAAACCGTAAGGGAGAATAGATGCAAGCCTATATGACATCAAAAAATGGAAATACATCAGATCAGAACACAATGTATGAAGAAATTTCCACATACAGAAGAAAATGAAAAGAATAACTCAAACACCAAAAACTCAAATCAACCAAAACAACAGGAGCACAATGTGCAACAAATTTTATCTAAAAGTCGGGGTAAAATTGTGGTAAGGCTTCTACTAGAAAATCCAACATGCTAATTTGTTCAAAGACTATATGGAGGCCAACCGAAAACTCATCTAATTAGAAAGAATTACTCAAACACCACAACATAACAAACCAGAACTTAACATCATGGCACAGTAACTAGTTAAAAAATAGATTACATAAACGTAAAAGAATTACTCAAACACCATAAGATAACAAACCAGAGTTAAACACCATAAAACGATAACTTGTTCAAAATGAGACTGCATAAAGGCCAAGTGGCTAACCAGAAGCTCATCCAAATAAAAGAATTACTCAAAACCCTTAACACCGTAACATTAAGAAATAAGAACCAAGCTCCAAGGTAAAGCATTTCTATACACATAAAATAAATGCAAACGTGGCATTGTAGTTGTGAAGTGTGGCAATGGTAAAATCATCAGAATTTTATCAATGAACAGTAACAAACATGTGCCCTTAAATTCCAACAATTATCTACCAGGGACTTAAAAGGCAATTAATTTATAGCAATGCTACTGCAACTAGAGAACATAGAATTGTTATCACCTTAAGTAAAGCCATGTAAAATGTCTTCGAACTTGCATTTGAATCCACAACGAATTCAAAATTAAAATATCAGTTTTCTATATATCAACTGCACTTGCACAAAGAAGATAAAAACACATATTCAAATTAACCAAAACAACACAGTATATAGAAGGCAAGCCAGCATACCGATTCCGTTGCAGTGTTGAGGAAACTTTTAGCTAGAGGCAACATGCAAAACCTTCACCAGAAAATCCGAATGATAGAATGTTAAAAAAATGAGAATCGACGAAATTGATGATAATCGACGCTCTAATTGATTCCGAGAAAATGAAGGAAAAAATCTTACATTCCCCGGCCTCCGGCCAGAGCTTCCTCGGAGGGATCTTTCCACTCGTCAAACCTAAAATTCAGAAAATAGGTTAAGCGAAAATCGAAAAGTGAAAGGAGAAGCAGAATGGAAAAGAGACATACACCCAACCGTAACGGCGGTCAAACAAGAGGCGGGCGGAAGGTCGTTTGGAGGAGGTTGAAATGGTGATTTTGGAGCTTGGGGAAGCCATACGATATCCTATTCACAGCAAGGGATTACACAGAGTGTTTCACTTCTTGGAGCGCCAATGACTGGAGCGTAACAACGAAAGGGGAGGATGAAATGATAAATAGAGTGAAATGGGTTAAAACGGAAAATTAAAAATAAAAAAGTCTTTGTAAACAGGGGTTGTTGTTAGTTTTGGCCTCTGTCGTTCTTTTTTCTTTACACGGAATTTTTTTTGGGAAATACAAAAAAAAAAAAAAAAAAAAAAAACAATACTTGTATAAATAATTACTTTTTAATCTATTACTTAATTTAATTATTAAAAGTGTATCATCAAGGTTTTGAAGTTACATTTCTACCACCTTATGATAATCTCGTCGGATTTTATAGTTATATCAAAACAACGTAATTTTTTTGTACTTTTTTACCATGATTTTATTATACTTTATTTATAGTATTTATAATTAATGTAAGCATATTATACTTATGTGTTTTTATTTATTTTTTGTATTTGAATTTATTTTTTATATAACAAAGTCGCATTTTATAGTTATCTTATAGTTACCATATAGTTTACTTATAGATATATTCAATATAACAAAATCGTATTTTATAGTTATCTTATAGTTAATTCAAATTGATATAATAATGTTACATTTTTCTATAGTTTACTTGTAATATGTCAAATTGATATAGTTGTGTTATATTTATTTGTATTTAATTAAGTGTGTGTTTAAACTATGTAACAACTATAAAAGAACTATAAAATAAATATGTATCGGTAGAAAAAGTTCGAAAAAAGTATTGCATCATGAATCTTATTTTGAAGGGAAACATAAAGATGAAGAAAATATTTTAAAGCGGCATGTTGAAAAAATAAACTGTTTGTAAGATAAATCAAAAATAAGAAATTAAATTAAAAAAAAAAGAGGAATGTAAAAATGTAAATAAGAAAAGTTTAGAAGGTAAAACTTCCAAATGAATTGTTGGAAACATACTAATTATGTAAATTACCCAAAATTTTTTTGTTGTGCTAGGCGGTACAAAATAAAAATTTTGCAAAGCCCACCAACAAGAAACCCTTTCTTCCAAATACGTGAAAATGTATAACAAATTTCACAAGATTTAAAACCTTCAATCCGTGCTAAACATGACGGTTTCTCCCATTCAAATCCCTCAACCGTTTCAACACAACTCCGATTTAGTTTCTCATCTACAAAATCAAAGACGGTTTCTGATTTTGAACTTACAGAAGCAACAAAAAAGGGGAGAAAAGTGAAGAACAGGTGTGAAAAAGGTAAGGAATTCAACAAAACATAAGTCGTTCATGGATTTCGATCATCTATTCGGTTGGTTATTGATTCCTGATGAACTAAAATTGATCAGATCACAACAAAGTGAAAAACCAAACTCTCAGAAGAAAAAAAGATCAAAAGCTGATGTAAGTTACATTGTAATTTCATAATATTTTTGTTCTACAACGTCATTATCCATTGACAAAACAATTTTAATTCATTAATTTCACTTTTCCAAATTTTTCACATGCAATTACAGTGTATAATTCATTGAATTCAAAATCGTAACATGTTTGTGTTAGACAATCTTCTTGAAATTTTCTTTCCTTTCATTTAGGGAATACTTATTTACTGCAGTATCATTTTCAATTGATATATAGTTAGATTTACACTTTCATTTTGTAATTTTGTTCATCAACGACAGTTAAATCTTTATTTGAATTGAATAATGAAATGTGTTTGTGTCATAGGTTCCATAGATCTTTAAATGCTTTTGTCAAAGTTTTATATGTGTTTAGATGCCATTTATGTTACTGAAATTTTGCTGAGCCATTAGGCACATGATTCCAAAACTACATAGTTGTTGATAAACATCCTATTATACAAATATTATACATTGTATATTTTATTAAATAAGTAGCTTATGCTGATTTTACAATAGAAAATGTCATATGACACACATTTACATAAATTCATTGAAAAATGCCATTGTTGAATTTATATATGTGTTTAAATAAATTGTTGAAGTGAATTGTTGCTGAGTCATTATGCACATTATTCAAACTCTCCACTGTCGTAGTATATTGTCCGTAAAATTATCCTATTATACAAATATACATTGTATATTAAATTGAAAAAGTAGTTTCAATGGACTAAAATATGCCATATAACATACATGTACATAAATTCATTGAAAAACTGTCAAATGAATATGAGGAAACTGGAGAAGAAAACCCTTTCCGTATGGACATGTCTGATTCACAAGTAAAATATCCGCATAATGTTTCACAAAAAAAGTAAAAAAAATGTTGTGTTCTGTGACTTCTTAACAACATGTGTACATTTTTTAAAATAGGAATTGATGCCAATATACTCTAAAAATAAAAATTGGGCAAGCAAGGTCTTGATAAGTTCTGACTATAAGGTGATAAAGAACTTGAAGGATTGTCTGCCTCCGGATGTAATGCGAAGATTCAGACAGACATGTTTTGGTTATTTCATGGTTACTCCAGTTCAAAGAGTGGTGAGACAGCTCATCCATAATCTTGTACTAAGAAAGTTGAAGAACACGGAAGAAAACACAATGTACATCAAGGTCACGGGAAATATTTTGCACTTCAATATGGAGTAATTCCTTGTCATTTTGTTCGCAAGATTTTGACTATACTCTTTCCGATAGGCTTATATTCGCTAACGGTGCCAAAAACCTTATCCCCCACTTTTCTACTAATAAGATAAAAGTTCTAAATATGAACAGGTGTTGTCAGTACCGCTTATCAAATAGAAAAATGATGACCGCTGCAAGTATACAGTTATGATGTAGTTTTAAAAGATATCGATCCCACGGGGAAGGAATTTGATTCTAAGGACCAATTAGAGTTGCGGAACAAAAGAAATAAGATAATTTGTATTGGAGGGTTTGAATGATAGATTGATGAATAGACAGATGCATGAACAGATTAGAGGAGATGTAAATTATATAGATATCTCCCTAAGGATAAGTATAGTAGAGAAAAACATGCAAAATCATCAAGAATATTTCATACACTAGATAACTTCAACAAACACGGTTCTAGACGCCCAAATATTCAATAATTCACCGCAGAGCAACACATGAAATGACTTTTCTAAATCTAGGATAAACAAATTATGACACTTATAAAAACCTGGATAACAATATTACTATGCTTAGTACGGGTCGCTCTCACATAGCCATATTTAGCAAGTTACCACTCCAAAAATGTTAGCTCACTAAATACCTTTGTAATCATAGATCCAGTGATTATACACAATCTTGTTGACCAAGAAATCACTCTTAAAGTTAACTCGAAAGCATATAACTTAATTAATATAAGAGACACAAGACGAAATACTCATTATGACACATAGACATATCATAAACTTCGAAATAGAAAGTATAAGTAGAAAACAAAGTAAAGTTGTAAGGTATACAAGTGAAAGCTAAAGTTGATCAAACGTATCCACTATTTAATGGGAGTCGTCAATTCCCGCAATTCTTGCATCTACTTTGAATTCGGTCTCGACTCGTACACAACCTCCTCTAAGATGCTATTCTTTATGAATATCGAACAAATGAATGTTGAAGAACAAAAACTTTTATTGATAAGTGCTTTGCAATTACACTCATACAACAATCACTTGAATTTGTAGAGAAATCTAGTATTCGAAACAAGAATCGAATCACTTAAACATTTTTCTCACAAGCACTTTGAACTAGCGAAATCTATACAATTTTCACTCTCTTTCACGTTATGAACTGCTATGCATTGCCCACCATATGTCATGCCCTTCCTTTGAAAATGGTTGATTTTGAACCCTATTTATATAGTGCGAAGGGTTGTGTCTATTCAAACTAAGAGTCGTATCCATTGACGAAGGGTTACATCATATCATTTTGATTGGATGCAAAGTTTTATCCTTATCCACAATGGAAAGGCACCTTTTTGTGATTGGTCAACTTCCAAAAGGTGTCTTTTCATCTAGTAGTTGATGGCGGTTGATCATTTTTATTCGGCGGTTGGTAGTTGAGAAGATATAAACAATAACCGTCACAAGTCGCGATTGTGAATTACATGTCGCGATTGTGAATAATGGTTGGCAAATTTCTGCTTATGAAGCATGATAAGTCGCAACCGTGAATGGGTATCACGATTGTGAACAATGCTTTTCTTTATAATTCTTCTTTGCAACTTTGCCGATCTTTGACAACTTCGATCCTAAGCCAAATCCTTGTGTTCCACGCATTTTTTTGCACCTTTTTCACTCTTTTTGCATAGAATTTCATCTTTGATCATTTCACTCCCAAGATTCACCTAGTTTCTGCACTTGCATAAAAAACAACTACATACCACGTGAAATATTTTATATGGAGTATAAAATTACTCAAAACCATATCGTATTATGTGTAAAAATATCATGATAATAAGTGTAATTACACACTTATCACATTTCCAGACTGAAGAAACAAGGAGATGATCCTCCAAAATTCCGTGAATCAGAGCAAACGACAGATTTTATAAATAAGTACTTCAACAACAAGAAGAAAAACAAACAAAGGCAAAAGAAAGACGTAGAGAAACTGTTGGAGAAAGGCATCGATTCAGAGGATGATTTCCTAAAAATGGTACTCATCTACTTCATTTCATACTATATCATGGGGGCTCATAGTCATAGAACAATCTCAGAAAAGTATTTCTCATGTGTGCTAAATGAAGATTACAAAGAGATAGCTTGGGGAGAGTTATCATATCAGGCATTTGTTCGCCACTTTTCAATTGATAATATAAAAGTTCTAAATATGAACAGGTGTTGTCAGTACCGCTTATCAAATAGAAAAATGATGATAACTGCAAGTATACAATTGTGATGTAGTGTTAAAAGATATCGATCCTACAGGGAAGGAATTCGGTTCTAAGGATCAACTAGAGTTATGGAACAACAGAAAATAAAATAAGTTAAAAGTTTTGAATGGTAGACTGATGAACAGATAGATGCATGAACAGATTAGAGAAGATTCAAAGCATATAGATATTCCCTAAGAACAAGTATAGTGGAGTAAAATATGCAAAATAATCAAGAATATTTTATGCACTAGATAATTTCAACAAACTCGGTTCTAAACGCCCAAATATCCAATAATTCACTGCATAGCAACACATGAAATAACTTTTCTAAATCTACAGTAAACAAATTATGACAATTATAAAAACCTGGACAACAATAATACTATGCTTAGTACGGGTCGCTCTCACATAGCCATATTTAGCAAGTTACCACTCCAAAAATGTTAGCTCACTAAACAGCATTATAATTACAGATCCAGTGATTAGACATAATCTTGTTAACCCCAAAACTACTCTTAAAGTCAACTTGAAAGCATATAACTTCATTAATATAAGTGACGCAAGATGAAATACTCGTTATAACACATATACATATCATAAACTTCGAATTAGAAAGTATAAGTAGAAAAAAGTAAAGTTGTAAGGTATGCAAGTGAAAGCTAAAGTTGATAAAACCGTATCCACTCTTTAATGGGAGTCGTCAATTCCCGTAATTCCTGCGTCTACTTTGAATTCGATCTCGACTAGTACAGAACCTCCATTAGGATGCTATTCCTTGTGAATATTGAACAAATGAATGTTGAAGAATAGAAACTTTTATTGATAAGTTCTTTACAATTACACTCATATAACAATCACTCGAATTTGTGGAGAAATCTTGTGATTGAAATAAGAATTGAATCACTTATACATTTTTCTCTCTAACACTTTCAACTTGGCGAAATCTATATAACTTTCACTCTCTATCTATCATGTATCATGCTATAGATGTCATCTCACACCATCTACTATACGAAATGGTTGATTTGAACCTTTATTTATAGAGTGTGAAGGGTTGCGTTTATCCAAACGAATAGTCGTGTCCATTGGTGAAGGGTTGCATCATCTTCAATGTGATTGGATGCAAGATTTCATCCTTATCTTTAATGGATATGCACCTTTTCATGGTTGCATAGGTGTCTCTTCACCTGAAAATTGATGGCTGTTGATCCTTTTTACCCGGTAGTTGGAAGTTGAGAAGAGTTGATCAAACCAGTCATGATTCACGAGCGTAACATATATATCGTGATCGTGAATGTAAGTTGGTAACTAACTGTTTGTGAAGAATGATAAGTCGCGATCACGATAGATAGTCCCCGAGCGTGATTTGGCCAATCGAGAGTAGGAATCACGATCGTGACATGGTCGTGACTTATGTTTTTCTTCATGATTCTTCTTTGGAACTTTAACAATCTTTGACAACTTCGATCCTAAGCTAATTCCTTGCATTCCACACATCTTTTTGCATAGAATTCCATCTTTGATCATTTCACTCCCAAGATTCACCTAGTTTCTGCACTTGCATAAAAAATAACTACATACCACGTGAAATCTTTTATATGAAGTATAAAATAACTCTAAACCACATTGTTTTATGAGTAAAAATATCAAGATAATAAGTGTAGTTATACACTTATCAGCATTATTGTAAGATCTTAGAAAAAATGGGAGAGAGAAGAAAACTGTCAGTTCATACATAGTTCAAGGCTGCGCTATAATCTTCCAAATTTAGTTTTATGAAGTTTGTGGGGGGTGCAATGGAGTGATATGTGAAAGCATTCGACAACCTCAAGGTGTCTACGTTCCAAGGCTTTTCAAATGGAAGACATACTTTCTTGATATTTCAACCTCATTCTTACAGAGAAATAAATTCAGCAAACAACCACAATTCATAAGTCCCCTTTCATTTTTCCTAGCCAAAAAATGAAGCTATACAATTGTTGTATTGTGTATAATAAATGTTATGTCTTGAAAAAATTGTTAACAATATTAAACCCTGTATAATTGTTGTTTAACATAATTTTTATTTAACAAAACTGACTAATCTAATTGTATGTTATTTACAGTTAAAGTTTTGCAAGATAGTTACAAATGAAGAGGAGAGGATACAGTTGGATCTAGGTGAATTCTACCCAACTTTTGATGTGTATGACATGGAACTATATTTCTCAACTCAAAGCACTAGAACACAATCAACATTCATGACCCTAGAAATAGAAAATGACACACAACAAAAGAATAGTGAGAGTGAGAATGATGAAGTGCTGAAAACACTTAAGATTCTAGTCGACAAATTTGACTCATTCGGAGAAGAGATAGATGAGGGGTTCAAAGAAATAAATGGGAAGTTTGAGAAAACAAATCAGCATCTGAGAAGGATTGAAAAGGAAGTGAAAAAACTCATTGGCAAGGTAAGAAAAAAGTTATTACTACAATTAGTGAAAACTTATACATTGTATAATATATGTATATTTAAAATCCACATATGGAAGTGGCATTATGTTTGACACAAGTGGGAAAAAATGGTGAACAAATTGAGGAATCAGAAGATGAGTCGGAAGAAAACGACACTGATAACGAGCAACCGGAAAATGAAAATGAAGAAATGAAATACCTAAATGAAGAACAAAATGATGATAACAACGAAAATGATGGGAACAATGAAGGTGATCATGGAGATAAAGATAAACAGAATGATCAAGATAATGACGATGATCAACATGATGGCGATGAAGGCGATGATGGCGGAGAACCAAAATTCAGTACTGCCAAAGAAGCATTGAAACTTTTTAATGGACAATTCAACAAGGACAAATATGAAGCAGTGGAAACAACTCCAACCTTAAAACTTCTTTCTCAAGATAGAACTGACATAGACGTACGCTCAATCAGAAATGTGTTAGAATTTGTGATTGATGAAGTTAAACAAATGGAAGAGACCAGTGATGAAGAAACTAAAGAGCAAGAGGTCACAAAACTTCCATATCCCCAAAAATCTTAAAAACTAATATTCTTTTTTAGCATAAAAAATAAATTAAATAGACCCTATTGACATTGAACTCATCATTACAATATTATTTACATCAAACTTGGCTAATAGGTTCCATAGATTCAACCGATGAAGAAATTATTGGTGAAATTGAAGTTTGCTATTATGAAAGCAAGGAAGTGAAAATTGCCACTGACAATGTGTGTATCACACATAGCAAAAAACATGTGTATTTCCAGAATAAAAAAACTAGATGCGTATATAGATTTGATGACTTGTATTTGCAATTTATTATGATGGAAATCATTGCAGGAAACTCGTGGTGATCTTGGAGAAGTTCAGAAACAAACTAATTTGATGGTGTCAAGAGAATCGATGATAAAAGCAGCATTTGTAGATAAAGGGAGCAAGAAAGTTGCACCAGCAACAACTGTTTCTGAAACGGATAACCATAAGGCAGCCACAGCTGCTAATTTGGTTGCTAGGCTAGCTGCTAAGCTAACTGCTCCAATAACCTCTGCAAAAATAGAGGAAGTAATCAAAATTCCAAAAGAAGGTATGCTGAAGAGAAACCCAAGGAGAAAAATGACAGCATGAAAAATCAATAAAAGTCCATAAACAACAAGATTTGGGTCAGAGCTGAAGGAACCAATTCAAGGAAAATGCGCTTTGGACGATTGGGTTGAGTTAGGACAAATAATAGAAGATGAAGACCTGCTCAAAGAATTCAAAGAAGTAATAACCAAAGGAAAATGCAAAGTGATCAAGTAAGAACAAAACATATAAATGGTTTACAAAAAATATTATGATACAAAAAATAACCAAAACTTTCATGCAGATTAAACAAGGAATGGTTCACCAATGCAAAGGAGAAATTTGCAAAACCTTTGGACTTCAACATCATGGAAATAGAAAAACGGAGCTTCTTTGTCAACTTGAACATGATGGACCAATTCATTTCAGACAGTGTAAGTAAATTAACTAGAATACAAAATGTGGGTTATTCTGAAATAAATAATTCTCTCTTATACCATCTTTATACACTCTATAATTCATGCACAAAAAAAATATTCATTGGTCATTGATTATGAATTAAAAATAAGTTCAACATTAATTAACAAAAATAAACTCAAGTTTTATTTTATAATTTCTTAGATATTAACTCTTATACAAGTATTATACACTGTATATTTGACTCTTATCAATGAACAACACATCGATGTCATCTGTTACTATCTAAGAAAGAAAGGAAAGCACTCACAGAAAATAAAGCAACCTATAGTTTCACAATAACTGACATGAACTTCGACGGAAGGATTAACCATGCATATGATTTCATCCAAAAACTTACTGGTGAAGAGAATCTAACTAATGTTTTGGTTTCTGGAGATACAATAGTGAATCAAATAAATGGACATGTGATCAACTGTGCAAGATGCATGTTAAAAATGTGTTTTTTTCCTATGAATATAATGAAAAATCATTGGGTGTTAGGAAGATTTGAGGCGAGTTCAAGGAAAATCTACATTTATTATTCATTGATGAAGAGAACAAGCATAGAAGGCACAATTACAACTACTAAAAAATATACAACTGGCATCCCATATTATTCAGCACGAATTCCATCTATTCATGCCAAATAAAGAACTAATGAGTCTGAAGCCATATGTAGAAGGAAATCCTCTACGACCTCTGGAATTGGAAATGATCGATAATATTCCACAACAAGAAACAAGGTACTTTTTATTTCACAAAATCAAAGTCCATTATTTAAAAACTGAAAATAAAAATCTAATGGTAATCATTATAATTGAATTTCAGTGATTGTCGAGTGTTTGCAATGAGTTACATTGAGTACTTAATAGAGAGAATAGCATTCCCACAAAAATTTAATGTGCAAGCACTCAAAACAAGACTTGCTTTCAGCTTGTACAAATATGATATGAACAAGCAAGAAAATAGCTTGGAGAGCGACGAGGAGTAGTAAAAGACGTTGGAGCAAAAAATATAGCAGTGTTTTTAGTTTTGTTTGAATGATATGAAGTTAAGAAATTATAATCTCTGCAAATTTTAAATCTAGGTTGTGTGATTAATGGATTATGTAAGTGACACGTTTGGTTCAGGTTCATGTGACTTTTTCTTATTCAGGTTATGGAAGAATACAAGAAATTTATCTTACAAAAGAAATCTAGCATTTTATACTGTTATACAGTGTATAAAATATGTGTACTGTCAAACACATCAGACATAAATAAATATACAATGTATAAAATGTGTATAATGTGAAACACATTAAAACAAAACCTGATTTAAAAAAATAACTTAAAACCACATGTTCAAATAAAAAATGCATATTTTAACAAAAATACATTGCATAACATGTAACATATTTTAAAAATCTATAATGTGAATTATACTAACATGTCTTCAAAAAAATAAGTCTGAACAAATGTAAACTAAAAAGAATTAAAAATCATTCCTTGACACTGCTACAAATCCTCCTATTGTGAGCCACAAGTACCGCATTTAACTTTGACCCTTGTTTTACGCTCTAAATATGATCTAATTCTATGCTTCCTTGGTCTACCCACCCTTATCTTTGCTTCCGGAGGAAGAATAATGCACTCACTATCCCATGCATTCCTTGAAGGGATAGGAAAAACAATGCCTTCATATGTTCTACATACTCTGCCTTAGAATAGTAAATAGAAGAATAAACATCACCACTCAAATGAAACTTCTTCATATACGCAAGAGCATGTGCGCAAGGAAGCTCATCCAGCTGAAACATTTGGCAAGTACATGTTTATTTAACCATGTCAACAATGTATTTATTACCACCCTTAGAAACTGCTATCAATTCATTGGTAGATGGAATAACCTACAAACAAACAAAAAAAATTAAAAAGAAAACACGTCATACAAATTAAGAAAGAAAAAACCAGTAATATATGCAAAAAAGAAAAAAACAAGAATTATTAAGAAAAAATAGAAGTCACCTCCATTTTCGAAGCCAAGTCATACAAATTTAGTAGAATTAGATGCTGCCTTGGAGATAGGGTTGAACGGGTTTGAATAATAAGTTTCATGTGTCTATAAAACAGATTTTGAAGCATCCCTATCAAAAAATCTACCAAAGTAGTTATTGGTATAGATTTTCCTTCCATTATCATTGAATTAAGAGATTCTTCATAGTGATAAACCTTTTCCTTGGAGAATAAAACCTCGTCCAACCTCCTTAAGATAACCTGGGACTTCTGGATTTATGTTAGCCAATTGAAACATATTATCGTCAAAATCTTTCAAAGTGTATGCTTCATAATCAATGTAACACCCCAAAATTTTTAAATTTTGATATCGGTAAATTGTTACAATATTAAAGGAATGATAAGAAAAAGTTAAAGTTCGGTAATAGCCAAACGTAGCAAAGTTTGACTGCCAGTCAAACTTTGACCCGTAACTATGCATCTTGAGATCGAAAATTTTTATGATTATAATTCATGTAAGAAAGAATATATAAGCTATTATGGAAGCTTATAATTAGATGTATATGCTATTCTTTTACGGAAGTAAAATACGAGAAAGTGGTTCAAATTATTCAAGAAAAGATGTTATAGTTAATAAATAAATTGACCAGGGACTTAATGGCATTTTATCCATTAAGATATTTTATATAAAAACACCTCTCCTGCATCTTCTTCATCTTCATCATTTTTTTCTTTCTTCCTTCTTCTTCCTCCATACAAAAATTCCATAATCTAAAAACCTTTGATTTCTTCTTTTCGACTTCGAATTCTTGTTAGAAATCGATCTCTAAGCCATCTACCATCATCAATTTCAGTAAATCAAGGCTAGGAGAAGAGAATTTCATATTCTAAATTATTGATGAATAGTAAACTAAATTGGGGGTAAGTGAAATTAAGGTTTCATTAGTATAGATCATGATAGATTAAGCATATCTAAGGTATTTGAAGGTATATTCAAGTAGTATTTTGATTGTGAAAATTATGATTATTGTAGAGGAAGCTAATACTAATAGTGGAAAAGGGAAAGAGGTGGAAGGAGACCATTAAAGAGCCTAAAAGAGGTTTGTGTACACTAATTTCAAATTTTCGGTTTTGCTGAAAAATTTCTAGATTGTACCTCTGTTTTTGTTTTAATATTTTCTCATGTTATACTAATCTGATTTGAGCGATTCTTGACTCTATTGATATTAGAAGAAATTGAATTTTATATGTTCAGAAGAAACTTTTGTAAGTTTCGGCTTTCTTCTGCATAAAATTGCCGTTTGAAGTTGAATCATGAAATCTGTTTTTGGGAGTTTTTCAGTTTGCACACTGTTCATTGTTTTGAGTTTAACTTGATCTATACTGATTGGATTTCTGTGATTCTTATGGCATTGAAAAGTTAAGACATATGGCTAGTTATTTTAAGAATTAACTTTTTCAATTTGTAGATGTTTTATAGAGAAAAATGCAGGGGAAGTCAGATCACGAAATCTGAGAATTTCTGAAAACATGAATGCTAATTTTAATGTGTTTAATTGAATTTATTGTGTAAAAATTAAGGATTTATGTTCCTTAATTATTGAATTTGGGTGCATTTATGTTTGATAATTTTTACTAGAATTTAGAAGATTTTAATTTGATTATTGCCCTTAGTAAACGAGTAGAAAATGGGTCCGGGTAGATTGGCGACAATAAAGGGGGGTATAGTACTATACAAACAATTAGAGCTTTGTCTCTGGGGCTTAGTGCCGATACTGTGATTACTGATTTCAGGATCATCGGCTTCAGGCTTTGTGCCATTATTAGGAGCGTCGGCTTTGGGCCTTGTGCCATTATTAGGAGCTTCGGCTTCGGGCTTTGTGTCGTTATTAGGAGCTTCGACTTCGAGCTTGTTTACCCTCGTACCCACTACCGTTATTCACTTCATAGTTTACATTGGGCAAACATGATTTTAAGTTTGAATAATTTGATATAATTATTATTATAGTTAATTGAGATTTATAAAATTGGTTTTGTGTTTTTCCATCTACAATTTGTTATATGAAAATTGGTTTAGCTTTATATTTATAACTTTATTTTTATATACTTTATTTTATAAAGAAATATATGTATTTTATTTGATAGCATTTTTGAATTGAAATTAGTGTACACCACTAAGCAAATTGCTTAACGTGTAGTTGTTTTCTACACGCAGATTTAGAAGCTCTGTAGATAGTGTGGACTGAAGTAATATAAGTGGATTAGCTTGAAGAGTACAAAAGGAAAAAGACTCAAGGTGGATTAAAAATTTCATGTAACATTTTGGTTTGTAAAATAATGGCATGTAATAGTTAATGTGAGGAGTGATGATTTGCATTTTGATTATATTTAGAGTTATAACTGTTGGTATGTATTTACATATAATAAGGTTTTGGATATGAATATCAAAAGTAAAATTTGATTAAGTATTAATGTGAAATATGATGAATTGAAAAGTTACTGATAGTTATTGTTATTGTGACACTCCCGATCTGGGGGTGTTACATTAAGTGGTATCAGATCGTGGTTTAGGCGATTCTAGGACTAGAATATGCGTGCCATTTAGGAATAAATATGAAGTATAAGTTATTGATCCACTTTGGTCCATTTTTCAAAAATAGGTGATGGCTGATGTATAGAGAGTAACTGTAGAAGAGGATGTAGAGTGTACATCACGTAGGGCTAGAGATGAGGAGGAACAAAGGCGTGAGATTCCGTTACAACAAAATCAACCTGAGATGCCTACTATAGCACAGGCTACTTTACTTCAACATATGAATACTAAAGTAATCACTCAAGTACTGAGGAATATACCTCAAATTCCTCCAATAGCACTTCAGAATGAAAGGAGTGATAACCGAACCCCTCTCAAAAGAATCAAGAAACTTTCTGCTGAGGATTTTAAGGGTGAAGCAGTTGAGCCTGCAACTGCAGAATACTGGCTTAATCATAAAAAATAGTGTAAGGACAGGCTTCACTTTACAGATGAAGAGAGAATGGACTGTGTGAAAGGCCTACTAAAAGAACAAGCAAGAAGATGGTGGGATAATATTGCTAGGGATAGGCAACCTGAAGAGATTACTTGGGCATTCTTCGAAGAACAATTTGAGTAGAAATATGTCAGCGAACGATTCAAGGATGAGCAGAAGAGATTGTTTTTAATCTCTAAGGTAAGGGCGAACAAGTGTGTCTGAATATGAGTATCAATTTACCAAGCTTGAAAGATATGTCCATGATATTATCGATAGTGAAGCAAAGCGGTGTAAAAGGTTCGAAGATGGATTGAATGATGAAATCAAATTACATCTATTTGTACAGAAGATTAGAGTATTCACCGATTTAGTTGATGCTGCTATGGGTATTGAGAAGATCACTTTGAGTACACAACAAAGAATGGTAAAGAGATTAGAGTTTCAAAAAGGGTCACATGGCCAATCAAGTTCAAATGCTCCACCAAGTAAGAAACAAAAGGGAACTTTAGAGCAAACACAGTCTCATTACAAAGGATTTTCACAGAGGCAAGCTGTAAGTTCTGGATCAGTGCCAAGTCCTTCAGGTAAAGGAAGAGGAGAAACTCCAAAATGTTCACAATGTGGAAGGTTTCATACTGAAGAATGTTGGGGAGCAGGGAGAGCTTATTTCAGATGCGGCCCGAGAGAACATTTAATTTCAACTTGTCCTTAGATGAAGACAAGTACATCCGCACCTACTGTAGTTTCTACTCCTACAGTGCAAGGTGGTAGTGGTAGGGGAAGAAGAAGTGCTAGTGTGACTACGAGAAATGATATGGCTCCAAGAGCACAACAAGGTGCTAGACTAGGTGGGATGGTACGAAGCTATGTGATCCGAGGACTAGAAAGCCGAGATTCTACCGAAGTTATCATTGGTAAATTTTCATTTTTTGATAATGATGTTCATGAATTGATAGATCCAGGTTCAACTCATTCATACACATGCTCTACATTAGTTCATAAAAAGGGGTTACTTGTAGAAGAACTAGGAGAAAATATTGAAGTAACAAATCCTTTAGGACATAGTATGATAGTAAACAAAGTACATATGAAATTTCCTCTTAGGATTTAAAAACCGAACTTTCCTAGAAAATTTGATCGAATTGCCTTTCCTAGATTATGATATCATTCTTGGAATGGATTGGTTGTCAGAGCATCGGGCTATGGTAGATTGCAAGAATAAAAGGATATTTTTTCAAGTTTCTGATGGAGAAGAAGTTGTCATCTTTTGAGAGAGATCAGATTATCTCTCTAACATAATTTCTTCTATGAAAGCTAGGAGAATGATTAGGAAGGGATGTCAAGCCTTCCTAATTTTTGCTCTTGAGTCTAAAATGGAGGAATTTAAATTACAAGACATTCCTACCATTTGTGAATTTCCTAATGTATTTCCAGAAGAGTTACTGGGTTTGCCACCAGAAGGAAGTGGAATTCGCAATCAACGTGTCATCAAATACTACACTGGTATCTAAAGCACCATATAGAATGGTGCCTGCCGAGCTTAAAGAGTTGAAGATTCAACTGTAAGAATTGTTAGACAAATAATTCATACGTCCAAGTATATCTTTATGGGGTGCACCAGTGCTATTTGTAAAGAAGAAAGATGGTTCACTTCGATTATACATTGATTACCGAGAGTTGAATAAGTTGACAGTGAAGAACAAGTATTCGTTGCCAAGAATCGATGACTTTTTTGATCAACTTAAAGGTGCCAAATACTTTTCCAAGATTGATTTGAGATCAGGTTATTATCAGATGAGAGTGAAAGATGATGATATTTCGAAGACAGCTTTTCGAACAAGATATGGGTATTATGAATTTTTGGTGATGCCATTTGGTCTTATTAATGCACCAATAACATTTATGGACCTTATGAACCATGTCTTCTACTCATATTAAGACAGGTTTGTAGTGGTTTTCATAGATGATATTTTGTTATATCTAAGTCAAAAGAAGAATATGATCAACATCTGCAGATAGTCTTCCAAACTTTGCGGGACAATAAACTTTATGCCAAGTTGAGCAAGTGTGAATTTTGGCTTGAAGAAATTTCATTTTTGGGACATGTTGTTTCTAAAGAAGGAATTAAAGTTGATATGAAAAAGATAGAAGTAATTCTTAAATGTAAATCACCTAAGAACCCTACAAAAGTCAGAAGTTTTCTCAGATTAACAGGTTATTATAGAATATTTGCTAAAGGATTCTCAATCATTGCTACCCCATTGACAAAGTTACTTCAGAAGAATGCAAAGTTTGAGTGGAATGAAAAATGTCAACTGCTTTTGATAAGTTAAAGACTATATTGACTGAAGCACCTGTGCTTGCACAACCAGAGCCGGGGAAAGATTATATTATCTACAGTGACGCATTGCATAACGGTCTTGGATGTGTCTTGATGCAAGAAGGGAAAGTGATTGCCTATGCTTCAAGGTAATTAAAGAATCATGAAAAGAATTACCCGACTCATGATTTGGAGATGGCTGCAATCGTCTTTGCTTTGAAAATTTGGAGACACTATCTTTATGGAGAGAAGTGTTATATCTTCACTGACCACAAGAGTTTGAAATATTTGCCTACAGAAAAGGAGTTAAATTTGAGGCAACGACGGTGGATGGAATTCATTAAAGATTATGATTGCATTATTAATTATCACCCAGGAAAGGCTAATGTTGTAGCAGATGCTCTCAGTAGGAAGACAATGATGGCGCTTAAGGTTATGAACACAAGATTGGCTTTTATGGATAATGGAGCCATAGTTGCAGAATTGAAAGTCTAACCAGTCTTACTGCAACACATCAAAGAAGCACAAAATGAAGATGATGAACTTAAAGTCATTTGAGCAAGATCACAAGTTGGAATTGAAGGAAATTACTCGATACAGGGAGATGGATGCTTATACTTCAAAGAAAGGCTATGTGTTCCAAATAATGTGGATTTAAGGAAAAATATCTAAACTGAGGCACACAATAGTCCTTATACGATGCACTCGAGAGTAAACAAAATGTATCAAGACTTAAAGAGGCATTATTGGTGGAGCGGAATGAAAAAGGATATTACCAATTATGTTGGCCAATGTTTAACTTGTCAACAGGTGAAAGCTGAACATCAAGTTCCATCTGGATTGTTACAACCAATAGCAATTCCAGAATGGAAATGGGAAAGGATTACAATGGATTTTCTGACATCTTTACCTTTAACACAAAAGAAACATAATTTAGTTTGGGTTGTTATTGATGGATTAACGAAGTTAGCACACTTTCTTGCAATCAAAATGGATTATTTCCTAGATAAGCTGGCTCAGATTTATATAGAGGAGATAGTACGATTGCATGGTGTTCCTCTATCAATCATTTCTGACCGGGATCTAAGATTCACTTCGAGGTTTTGGAAGAAGTTACAAGAATCCTTGGGTACTAAATTGAATTTTAGTATTGCATTTAATCCTCAAACTAACGGACAATCTAAAAGATTAATTCAAGTGTTGGAAGACATATTGAGAAGCTGTACCATTGAATTTGAAGGAATTTGGGATAAATACTTTCCACTTATGGAGTTTGCGTATAACAATAGTTACCAGTCAAGCATCAAAATGGCACCATATGAAGCTCTATATGGAAGAAAATGTCAAACTCCACTATGCTGGACCGAGTTTAGAGAAAACAAGATCGTGGGTGTGGATTTGATTGAGGAGACAAAAGAAAAGGTGAAACTTATTCAAGAAAGATTGAAGGCTGCGTATGATAGATAAAAGTCTTAGGCTGATTTGAAAAGGAAAGATATCGCATATGAAGTCGAAGAAAAAGTATTCCTTTAAGTATCACCATGGAGGAATATTCTATGATTTGGGAAAAGAGACAAACTCAGCCCGAGATTTATTGGCCCTTATGAAGTGATTGAGAGAATTAGGCCAGTAGCTTATCAATTGGCCTTACCACCATCTCTTGACAAGATTCACAACGTGTTCCATGTTTCTATGCTCAGAAGATACAGATCAGATCCTTCACACGTCTTATCACCAGATGTGGTAAACATTGATCCTAACTTGACATATGAAGAAGAACCGGTGCAAATACTGGTGAAAGAAGTTAAACAATTAAGAAACAAATCTACTTCATTGGTGAAGGTGCTATGGAGAAATCATAAAATTGAAGAAGTAACTTGGGAACCAGAGGAAGCAATGAGAACTCAGTATCAGCAACTGTTTACTTCAGATAATTTTCGGGATGAATATTCTTAAGTGGGTGAGAATTGTAACACTCCAAAATTTCTAAATTTTGATATTGGTATATTGTTACAATATTAAAGAAATGATAAGAAAAAGTTAAAGTTCGGTAATTGCCAAACGGAGCAAAGTTTCCGTAACTATGCATCTTGAGATCAAAATTTTTTATAATTATAATTCATGTAAGAA
Source organism: Euphorbia schlechtendalii (assembly GCA_949673415.1). Taxonomy (NCBI): domain Eukaryota; kingdom Viridiplantae; phylum Streptophyta; class Magnoliopsida; order Malpighiales; family Euphorbiaceae; genus Euphorbia; species Euphorbia schlechtendalii. Next base: position 33,859 of record CATIWQ010035275.1, read on the forward strand.
AGAATATATAAGCTATTATGAAGCTTATAATTAGATATATATGCTATTCTTTTACGGAAGTGAAACACGAGAAAGTGGTTCAAATTAATCGAGAAATGATGTTATAGTTAATAAATAAATAGACCAGGGAATTAATGGCATTTTATCCATCGAGATATTTTATATAAAAACACCTCTCTTGCATCTTCTTCATCTTCATCATTTTTTTTCTTTCTTCCTTCTTCTTCCTCCATACAAAAATTCCATAATCTAAAAACCTTTTATTTCTTCGTTTCGACTTCGAATTCTTGTTAGAATTCGATCTCTAAGCCATCTATCATCATCAATTTTAGTAAATCAAGGCTAGGAGAAGAGAATTTCATATTCTAAATTCTTGATGAATAGTAAACCGAATTGGGGGTAAGAGAAATTAAGGTTTCATTAGTATAGATCATGATAGATTAAGCATATCTAAGGTATTTGAAGGTATATTCAAGTAGTATTTTGACTGTGAAAATTATGATTATTGTAAAGGAAGCTAATACTAATAGTGGAAAAGGGAAAGAGGTGGAAGGAGACCATTAAAGAGCTTAAAAGAGGTTTGTGTACACTAATTTCAAATTTTCGATTTTGCTAGAAAATTTTCAAATTGTACCTCTATTTTTGTTTTAATGTTTTCTCATGTTATACTACTTTGATTTGAGTGATTCTTGACTCTATTGATATTAAAAGAAACTGAATTTTATATGTTTGGAAGAAACTTTTGTGATTTTTGGCTTTCTTCTGTATGAAATTGCCGTTTGAAGTTGAATCACGAAATATGTTTTTGGGAGTTTTTCAGTTTGCACACTATTCAGTGTTTTGAGTTTAACTTGATCTATACTGATTAGATTCCTGTGATTCTTATGGAATTGAAAAGTTAAGACATATGGTTAGGTATTTTAAGAATTAACTTTTTCGATTTTAAGTCGTTTTAATAGAGAAAAATGTAGGGGAATTCACATCACGAAATCTGGAAATTTCTGAAAACATGAATGCTAATTTTAGTGTGTTTAATTGAATTTATTATGTAAAAATTAAGGATTTATGTTCCTTAATTACTGAATTTGGGTGTATTTATGTTTGATAATTTTAACTGGAACTTATAAGATTTTAATTTGATTATTGCCCTTAGTAAACGAGTAGAAAATGGGTCCGGGTAGATTGACACTAATAAAGGGGGGTACAGTACTGTACAAAAAATTGGAGCTTTATCTCCGGGGCTTAGTGCTAATACTGTGATTACTGATTTCAGAAGCTTTAGCTTCGGGCTTTGTGCCATTATTAGGAGTTTCGGCTTCGGGGCCTTGTGCAATTATTAGGAGCTTCGGCTTCGGGCTTTGTGCCATTATTAGGAGCTCCGGCTTCGGGCTTGTCCACCCCCGTACCCACTACCGTTATTCACTTCCTAGTTTGCATTGGGAAACATGATTCTAAGTTTGAATAATTTGATATAATTATTATTATAGTTAATTGAGATTTATAAAATTGGTTTTGTGTTTTTCCATCTACAATTTGTCATATGAAAATTGGTTTAGCTTTATATATATAACTTTATTTTTATACACTTTATTTTATAAAGAAATATATGTATTTTATTTTATAGCATTTTTAAGTTGAAATTAGTGTACACCACTAAGCAAATTGCTTAGCGTGTAGTTGTTTTCTACACGCAGATTCAGAAGCTCTATAGATAGTGTGGAGCGAAGTAATATAAGAGGATCAACTTGAAGAGTACAAAAGGGAAAAGACTCAAGGTGGATTAAAAATTTCATGTAACGTTTTGGTTTGCAAAATAATGGCATGTACTAGTTAGTGTTAAGAGTGAGAATTTGCATTTTGATTATATTTGGAGTTATAACTACTAACATGTATTTACATATATTAAGGTTTTGGATATGAATATCGAATGTTAAATTTGTTTAAGTATTAATGTGAAATATGATGAATTGAAAAGTTACTGATAGTTACTGTTACCGTGACACTCCCGATCCGGGGGTGTTACAATCAAGCTTGAAATACTTGGACATATCCTTGATATTTGATTTAAATCTCGATTTCATGTTTTGAAGAAGGTGATAAGTATAAACAACATGACAAATGTCTGGAATGATATTTTCACAAGCATTTTTAATTCTCTAGTGTCTATCACAAACAATAATCATGTGTTCTCTCTCCTTAAAAACATCAATAAACTTTCTGAAAAACCAATGCCATGAAGAGTCATTCTCACCATCCATGATTGCAAAAGCTAAGGGCAAAATCATACCTAAAAAATTAGAAACAGAAATTACAAAAAATGACAATATATAAAATTATACAACCTATAACAGTTGTATAACATCATAAAAAAATAACATTAGAAATTTTCAAAAATACATACCATTACCATCAGAAGAACTGGCAAAAATAAGTGTGCCACCCTAGCAAGATTTCAAAAAAGTGGCATCTACAACAAAGATTGGGAGGCAATGATCCCTTTCGGTTCAAGAGAAACAACTAAACTAGGATTAGTCGACTGCACCATGTACAACAACCGAGGCAACTCTGAATATGCTTATTTAGCAGAACCCCTAATCATATTCAGAGCTATCTCTTTTGCTTGCCAAGCTTTCTGATAATTAATTTCAATACCTAGTCTATCCCTCATATCAGAAACAATATCATTTGGAGTGTAAATGCACTTGTGACCTACAAATGGATTCTTGATAATCTTTGCCACAACAGATCTAGTAACTTGCCTCTTGTCGCTATTTCTAAGATCTATATTACAAAAATGATCTGCAACAAGGTTCCTAATATTGAAACAACCAGAATTCCTCCTACATTATGCCTTCATATACTAAGGACAAGTGTCATCAATGAAACAAATCCAGAACTGTTTAAGACACGACTTCAGAACCTTGTATTGGAATTTATTCTTGATTTCATAAAAGGTCATCGCATCCTTTAAAGATTCCGTATTCCTAAATACTTGATTAACCTCAAAAGATTGAATAATAGAATGAGCAATACTAAAACCATCAACTAAATCATTCTCAACACATTCAAACACTTCGTCATGAATATCCATATCTTCCAACACTTTATCCCTAACATTTCTCACAGACAAAGAATTATCATCATCAAGTGATAAATCAAGCAAACGACAGTGTTCAACATCAAGTTGAGATGCAAAATTATCAACATCACTATCCAAAACTTCATCCACAACAACAAAAAAGAGATATTAAACAAGCTCAGTAACTATTATACAATGTATAAAACGAGAAAACCAGTAGATTGACAAAAAATACTTACATCACAAATCACAACATCTCTAACAGTTGAAACATATATTGGAAAAAGAAGAAAACATAGGATTACTAGTAGAATTCCTCATATAAAAATAAAACTGAAGAGACATGTCATTGAAAATTCGTAAAGGTGAAGAAGAAGGAGACATCTTAAACTGGAAATTCAATTTACAATTCTCATCAGCAACCTCAATATTCTCAGAGATAATGCGTTCAAAGTCAAGGAAAACAGTAGATGTATCAAAAATCAAACCACATGAGTCATAATCAACGAAAATTAGATCATCAGTCCAAGATCCACCATGATAAATCAATACACCGATCTTCTCCATAATAAAAATTGAATGAAAAACCTAAATTTGACATAAAAATTGCAAAAAAATCGAAGATAAGAAGCTCAATAACTAAGTGATAGACATCAGAAATATAATTCAAACAAAATCACAAAAACAATCGATAATTGGGGGAACAAAATTCGAAAACAACAAAAACTAAATCTGAAACCTAAAGATGATAAAAACAGTGAAATCGGAAAGAAAAAAAAGCAACAAACCTGAAGAAATTGAGAGAAAATCAACAAGGACAAGATTGGAGCATAATTCGTTGAAGAACAGAGGTGGAGAGCTGGAGAGAGAGCTGGAAACAGAGCTGAACGTATTAACTAAATTAGAATCTAATTGAAAGGTAGAGTTAATACTAAATGCTGATTAGATTAAAAGTAATAAAATCTAATATTTTAAGATATATGGTTAATTTTTCCCTTCTTTATAACATGTGTTTTGTACATATTTCAATAACAATCATCCAATACGAATATATAATATCATCCCCGTTAACTTGGGTGGGGATGCAAGACACATCCAATTTGTGCCTTAGAAGTTGAAATCGTGTATGAGCTAAAGGCTTAGTGATAGCATCAACCACCTGAACATCTATTGGTATGTAACAAATAATAAGCTCCTTCGAAGCAGTGATACCCATGTTAGGTTTGGGTTCTCTAATTAACACATGAGAGGTTTATGTTGTATTTGCAACTTAATTGTTTTGTACATATTACATAGTCCTCCAATACAAATATATACAAAGTTATCCCCTTGCTATCACTTGTAAACCCGAGTTATTTGACACAAATAAATATATCAAAAACCTAATGGAAAATTGACCACTGAACTTTGGTGCAATGATCATACATCCTCTCAAAGTGGAGAGTATAGGGGTGGAATCTTAGGTTCGAGTTCGAGTAACTAACATTAAATTAAAATGATTGTGTATAATAATTGTGTGGGTTATCACTTTGTTTTTAATAAAGTAAATCTTAGTTTGACTCTTATTATCATTAAATCAATCATCATATCATTTATTCTAGGTGATAAGGAACAAAGTAAAGAAAACTTTATTGTTAACAAAATCACCATAAAATTTTTCAATTCATCTTATTTTTTCGTTTCTCGAATAATTTTTTTGTCAATAATTGTGTATCTTTTCAAAATTCATAACGTGATTTTTACAAAAAAAATTAAAATAAAACTTTCAAATTTATTTAATCACATTAAATTAAAATTGCATTAAATTTTATAAAACTTTTCATTTGATAAATTTTAGGCTTTTTTAACCCCTAATGATTTTTCATAGTATGTTATGCTACTTATTTAAAATTATTTGTTTAGATCAATGATATTGTTGGAAATATAATATAACTGCAAGAATATTATAGCTATAAGAAGAGAAGTATAGAGAGAATATGAAATAGATTTTATTTCTTATCTCTGAGGTGTATTGAATAAGAAAATTTGAATCCTATTTATAGGAAAACTCAATGACACAAATCGTAAATAATAAGAAACATGGGTTCCGCATCTGTTAATAAATTAAAAGATGCACAGTACTGCATAGTAGTATTAATAATTCATAAGGTCCCACGCATAGTATTGCATAGTAGCATTAATAATGTGCATAGTAACCGGCAGCTACTACTTACGAATAATACAATTCAACAATCGTAAATTTTGCGAATGAGACACTGTCTCATTAAAAACCTTACCAAGGAAAAATCCAGTGGGACAAAAATCTTAGTTAAGGGAAAAAGAGTACAATGTTTACTCCTCCAATTTGCAAGTTGACTGAAGATCCTTAAAACGATGCATTCCGATGCTATAAACCAGTTTCTTGAAAGTTGAGGAAGGTAAAGCCTTGGTAAATAAATATGCTAAATTGTTGCAAAAGCGAATTTGTTAAATACCAATTTCACCATTCTTTTCAAGATCATGAGTAAAGAAAATTTTTGGTGAAATATGCTTTATTCTGTCTCCTTTAATATATCCTTCCTTTGACTGGGCAATACAAGCAGCATTGTCTTCATATATTGTTGTCGGATCTTCTTTAGTCAAAATTATTTCACATGCTTCTCAAATATGTTTAATTAATGATCTCAACCATACACATTCACGACTAGCTTCATGAATTGCTATTAATTCTACATGATTTGAGGAAGTAGCCGTAATAGTTTGCTTTGTAGATCGCCAAGATATAGCTGTTCCTCCATATGTGAATAAATAGTCTGTTTGAGATCGAGCTTTATGTGGATTAGATAAATAACCGACATCGGGATATCCGATTAATTCTGGCTTGGTTTCATATGAGTAAAATAAACCCAAATCAATAGTTCCACGAAGATAGCACATTATATGTTTAATTCCATTCCAATGTCTTCATGTAGGTGCGGCATTATATCTTGATAACAAGTTCATAGAAAATGCAATATTTGGCCTTGTATTATTAGCAAGATACATTAAGGCACCTATTGCTCTAAGATATGGTACTTCAGGACCAAGTACTTCTTCATTATTTTCTCGAGGATGAAAAATATCCTTTTTCACATCAAGTGATCATACAACCATTGGTTTGCTTAACGGATGTGCTTTGTCCATATTAAAACGTTTTAGAATCTTTTGTGTATAATTTGATTGATGCACCAAAATCCCCTTTTCTAGGTGGTCAATTTGTAAACCAAGACACAATTTTGTCCTTCCCAGATCTTTCATCTCAAATTCTTTCTTTAAAGAATCAACTGCTTTAGGAATCTCTTCTGGAGTTCCAATGATATTTAAGTCATCAACATATATCGAGATGATAATAAAATTGGATCCTGATCTTTTTATAAAAACACAAGGACAAATTGGATCTTTTTTTAACCATCTTTCAACAAATATTCACTTAGTCAATTATACCACATGTGACCAGATTGTTTTAATCCATACAATGATCTTTGCAACTTAATCGAGTAAAGTTTTCGTTTGTCACATTTTTCTGACAATTTTAATCATTCAGGGATTTTCATATAAATATCATTATCAGGTGAACCATAAAGATAAGCTGTAACAACATCCATTAAGTGCATTTATAAATTTTCTAGCACTGTCAAACCAAATAAGATATCTAAAAGTTATTGCATCCACCACTGGAGAATATGTTACTTCATAATCAATCCCAGGTCTTTGGGAAAAACCTTGTTCAACCAATCTAGCTTTATATCTTACTATTTCATTTTTCTCATTTCTCTTTCTTACAAAAACCCATTTATAACCAACAGGTTTTACATATTATGGTGTTCGAACTACAGGTCCAAACACATTTCGTTTTTCAAGAAAATTCAACTCTGCTTGAATTGCTTCTTTCCATTTTTACCAATCACTTCTATTTTGACATTCTTGAATAGATTGTGGTTCATGATCTATATTCTCATTTTCAATATCTACTGCCACATTATAGATAAAAATATGGTCTATAATAGTTTTATCTCGATTCCATCTTTTCTCATTAGTAATATAATTTATTTGAATCTCTTCATTTTCAACAACTTCAGGTGTTTGTACTTCAGATGCTTGCACTTCTTCCAGAAGTGTATCAACATTTATATCCTCAACAAGAGTATCTTTATTATCAATAAATCTCCTTTTTCTAGGATTTTTATTCTTTGAACCAATAGGTCGTCCACGCTTCAAGCGTGTCAGAGTATTATTAGCAGGTTGTTTTTTAGGAACTTCAATACGAATTGGCGCATTTACTGCTAGTATATGCGATTTCGTTACTTGTTTAGGATTAGCAAGTGCATCGGGTAACCGATTTGCTAAATTTTGAAGATGAATAATTCTTTAAACTTCAAGTTTAGAATCATTTGATTTAAGATCCATATGAGAAAGTGAATGAACACTCCATATTAATTTCTTTTCCAAAATTATATTTCTATTTTCTCCCCCTAATTTTGGGAAAGTGCTTTCATCAAAATGACAATCTGCAAAGCGTGAAGTAAACAGACTTCTAGTTAATGGCTCAAGATATTTAATTATTGAAGGAGATTCATAGCCAACATAAATTCCTAATCTCATTTGAGGATCCATTTCAGTCCTTTGTGGTGGAGCAATTGGTACATATACCGCACAACCAAAAACTCTAAGATGAGAAATATCAGGTTCATGACCAGAAGTTAATTGTAATGGGGAATAATCATGGTAACTTACTGATCTTAATTTTATAAGATTTGATGCATGCAATATTGCATAACCCCATACTGTACTAGGGAGATTTGTTCGCATAATTAATGGTCGTGCAATTAATTGCAAACGCTTAATAAATGATTCTGCTAGACCATTTTATGTATGAACATATGCTACAGGATGTTCAACTTTTATTCCAATTTATAAACAAATTATTAAAAGTATGGAATGTAATTCTCCAGCAAACATGTGACATCTCATTGAACACTTCAGGTATTTTTACTCCTTCAGGAAGTATACTAAAAAGAAAAAAAACTCACATTGTAGATTAACTAGTCTACATGTGTCACATTGTAAGAATAGAGATCAATTCCAACCTTACTTTTGGAAGGTTTCATTCAATTTTCAATTTGCATTTGCAAACAAGCAGCACAGAAAAATTTATTATGTTGAATAAACTTCTGATTTTTCAACGGATGTCCATATGCATTTTCTATAATTTTTCTCATCATTATCAAACTAGGATGACCTAGTCGTTCATGCCAAATTTTATATGTATCCGAATCTATAAACTTCTAGTTTATAGTCAAATTTACCTCAACCATATTAATATACGTGTAGTATAAACCGGATGAAAGAGTATATAAAATTTTCAAGTATACATTTCTTACTTGAAATAATTTTTGTAATATGAAGACATTCTTTGTTACCTTCCTTCTCAGTTTCAATATGATATCCATTTCTACGAATATCTTTAAAACTTAATAAATTTCGGTGAGAATTTGGGGAAAATAATGCATTATTTATAATAAGTTTTGTTCCCTTTTACAACATAATATTAGCTCTTCCGGAGCCTTCAACCATTTTTATTTTACCCGATATTGTGGTAACAATTGTTTCACCCATTTTAGAGTGGAAAAATATTTCGCCTCTTTGAGCTTTTAATAAATTATCAACTCTTCTAGAGCCTGTATTATATTCATAATATAAGATATATTGGTAACTTTTGTATTACCCATACCAGTAGGAAAATATTCAGTTTCTTTAAGCTTTTAACAAATGTTATTCCCTTAATACATTAATATTTGGCTCTTCTGGAGCATTCAACAAAAATATTCAGCTTCTTTGAACTTTTAACAATTGTTATCCCCTTAATACATACTTGGCTCTTCTGGAGCATTCAACAATCTGCGTGTTACTAATATCATGATAACACTCATTTTCGGAATATGACATTTGATCTATTATCATTTATATCAATTGATACTGGGAAATATTCAATTTCCTTGATATTCCACTTCTAGTGGTCATTATCATTGTCAACTTGACTCTTCACTTCAAGTGGAAATTAATAGCGCATTCATATAAAATTGACTTTTATCATAAATAAATATTATTATATTTAACAAAAATCTGCAGGATCATTAATAGTCGACTATTTATATAATATAACAAATATATTAAAGTAAGCAATAATAAAATTAAACAAGTAAAAATATAAATGTTAGCAGTTAGTTAGAAAAATATTTTTCATTGTAGTCATTTTTCTATTGATGTTGGGTATATTACATATCCAATTTCAATTTCCACTTCAGGTGATTATTATATTAATGAATACAAATTTTCCATTATATAAAACTTCCATTATATAATTATAATTTCCACTTCAAGTGGTTTTTTCAAACATATCAAATTTACTTTAGGGAATATATATGTTTTATCTGAACATGTTTGATTTGATAAAACATGTCAATTGTTTCTTCACAAAAGCTTTATTCATTAGACTGTTACACATCTGGTGACTATAATTATTTTTTTCACTTCTGATGGGAATTATTATCTTTCCACTTCTGGTGGGAATTATTATTATCATATCCTCTACCACAACCACGACCATTCTGCGGCCGCGTCCATTGCTTCTTAACAAAAGTTTTATTCATTAAATTTTCACTTACGTGAATAGTAACCATATACTCACTTCAGAAAATATATCAAATTCACTTCAGGGAACATAATTTATTTGATAAAACATCTACATTGCTTTTTAACAAAAGCTTTTTTTACTATTCACATGAATAGTAACCATATGCAGAATTAAATTCTAAAAAATAGTGGGTTACCATTTTACTATTCATCAAAATCGCCAGTTTTACGCCAGTAATTTGAACGGACTTTCGGAGACAGGTCCAAGTTAAACGAACCAAATATTTGAGAAAGAACTAAACCCCGGCGAGATTCTAGCACCGGGAATATCACAATGAACAGAGAAAACTTGAGGCTGCAACTCGGAAAAGTCAAACCCCTTTTTCTTTTTGAGTGAGATCGTTGATAGAGCAAGCTCGTGCTGAAAACGTGTTGGAAATATAATATAACTGCACGAATATTATAGCTATAAGAAGAGAAGCATAGAGAGAATAAGAAAGGTGTATTGAATAAGAAAATTCGAATCATATTTATAGGAAAACTCAATGGTACAAATCGTAAATAATAAGAAACATAGGATCCTACATCTTTTAATAAATTAAAAGATGCACAGTACTGTATGGTAATATTAATAATTCATAAAGTCACGTGTATAGTATGTAACATTAATAATGCGTACAGTAGCCGACGGCTTACGCATCAATACAATTCAACAGATATGACTTATCCTTTTCTTTTATGTTTCAAGAACCAGAAATTTATGATTATCCATAGTTCTATTATTCCTCGTACAAATTTTAAAAAATAATACTTATTCAAACAATAACTTAAAAAAACAATGCCGTATCATACTTTTAATGAACTGAGGATTATTTAAGTATTTGTTTAGCTACATATTGATGCTAACAAAGTCATCAAGCTCTAATGTATTTCTAACATGTCCATATAATTATATAATAGCAGTAGATTTTAATTTCAAAATTTTCAATTTTTTATATAGTTTGATTCTATTGTTGGTTTATTTGTTCTAAAAACAGAGAACCATATTGAAAATTTGAATTATAATATGTTAAAACAAAAAAACCAAACCAAATATTTTTTACCCCATTTCAATTCGGTGGGGTTGATTCTATTTTTTCAATCTCTCCTAATCATGTCCGTCTCCATGAGATTTTGGGGAAAAAAATCCACACCCTCATTCATGTTAAGTATTTGGGAAACTGTCTTTTCCAACCGAGAATTTATTGTTATTCATCAGAATTCCCTAATTCATCGTTAAAATGAGGGTAAATAATTATAACATCCTCATAGTTTGCACTAATACACTAGTTACTCCCTAAGTTTTATTGATATAAGTTATACCTCCTCCCATTTTACTTTCATCCAACTAAATCCTCCTTTTGTTAAATTTTATAATTTTTCCATATTGCTTTTATGTTGACAAAATGACCCTTATATTTTTTTTGTATGCAATTACGTTGTTTGCAAAATATTTTCATGTGTTTTTCTTGTTGACTCTTATATGGAGTTTGCATTCCTATCTTTGTTAGGAAAAATATATTTATCCCAATTGGATTGTAATTAATTAAATCCAATTTTATTTAAAAATCATTAGTCTGCTCAACGAATCTTGAATCTATACATACTATCTCACTGGAACTTTGATTAATTTGTACAGTTCACAACACAATCCAATAACTCTTTTTTTTATCCAATTATATTTTTAATTTACTAGATTCATCTAAATCCAATTTCTTCAATGGCTTTGTTACCTGTATAACATTTCACTTGAATGTACGTAATTACATAATATAATTTAATATTATATAAGCAATGTTCCACAATCACTTCTTTAGCCCATAAAAAACCTCATAAAAACCATAATAAAAAAATCTTGCATTTGATAGAAGCATATATAAATAGATTTTTTTCGATCATGTTAGCTTAATTGGTAAAATGATTAACAAATTACAAAAAAATTTTAGAAAATCTGAAATTCTTCGCAACTTGGATTCAATTGTGTGTACGGGCTAGTTTGGGATTAAGTTCCCAGACATAGCTTGTTGTCTAAAGAAAGTTGCATCTTAGGTGAAAATGTTGTAAAAAGAAGGTGGTTTGGAAATAAAAGACACACAGGGGCTATTTTGTCCATACAAAATCTAATTGGATGGAAATGAAAGTTAACATAAGGATGTATTAGTTAGATGAAACAAAACAAAAGGAGCTTTAAGTTATGTCATCAAAACCTAAGGAGGTACTAACATATTAGTGCAAACCACGAGGATGTTATAATTATTTACCCTTCAGATAAACAATATGCAATGTTTTGTCAAGGCAACGGTTGTTGAAACTTTCCATAAAATATAATTGAGTCGCAATGAGACATCTTTCTTTATAACACTATTCTTGAGGAGGAAATAGAACCGAAATTCCAAGACTTACTCGCAACAAGCGAAGAAAGCTAAGTAAGAAGTTGGAAACCTCATCTCGTTATGGTCATACTCAACCCATCTCTTCAACAACTCATCAGAATCAATGTTGTCATGTTTTATGCCCCGGCCCCTTTCAAAAGTTTCGGTTTTGGAGAGATGGACCTCGTTTATTTCTACGAAGGTGACAAATGGATGTGCTCGCGAGTCGAGTCATAGCATCCCATTAAACTAAACAGGCATAGCAATCACGACACAAATACTGCAATCACAACCTTGCATTTTCTTTCCCAATATTACAAACTAGATTCACCATAGAAAAGGAGGAAATGTAGCATAAAACAAGCATCTTTGATCTTTTTTGCAAAACCAAAGATCTCAGATTCTGTTAATTTGTGCATACGATGAACAAACCCCAGAACACTCGGACTACTTACAGACCAAAGCAACATAACACATGTAAATTATAAAGTTCCCATCATGTAATAATATGACAATATCTACTCCATTCCATCATCTTCATTTTCACCTCAAAGTCATGGAAGGCCATGAATTGACGCCAGATGCAGCTGGCAAAAGTGGCCTTACAATCGGGACTCGTCTCACCACTGAAAATGCTTCATTAAGCCCTTGCAGCTCGGCTCATGAACTGTGACACCTTCTGCACATTCATATATTTTTAAGATTGAACTTAACATCGAAATTCTTTATTGAACTAATTTCACTTAAGGTCTCCCAACATCTTTTTCAATTTTCTAATCAATATTTTCATCTAAATTGAATTAAAATCCACAGGCCAAGATTCAACAGAATATAACACAGCTGCAGTAAACACTAATAGAAAGCCTAACATAATATCATGGTTTAACATGATTATAAATGTATTGGGTTTTTCGGTTTTTGGATTATATCAAAATAATATAGTCCCTTGATATTTATGTCTTTATAATAAGTTGTAAAACAAGATAAATCAGTTACTCCATCAATTGCCCATGAAATAATTTAAACAATTTTGAGATTTACTTGAACGCTAAGACCATCTCTAACCCTGCACTTCATATTTTCACTTCAAACTCCATAATTTGAAGTTGCTACTGTGATTATTCTCTAACCCTTCACTTCATATTTTCACTTCAAAACATAATATTATTATTTTATTCCTTTCTACCTAATTTTTTATCAATAATATATTTACTTAACTTTATCATCAATTTTATAAATATTTTCTATAAATCATTTTTTAATTAATAAAAACATAAATAAAATTCATATATTACCCATAAAAAACTCATGTCTTAATGAGTAAACAAATTATTTTATGGTATTACTCATAACTTATTTTTATTAATTACTTAATGTATATTTTATACATCACAAAATAACACACTTAAATTTAAATTACATAATCCACAACACCACAATTTTACATCATCAAATGTGGTAAAATTATTAGATACAAACAAATACATGTAAACTTAAACTAAACAAAAAGAAAGAACAACAATTAGCTAAATAAAAGAAAAGAAAAAAAAGTATCATTTTAATTTTAGAGTTGCTAAAATGCAATTTCAAAAATGAAATTGTACTGTAACAACTCTAGATTTTAAAGTGAAATATGAAGTGCCATTGACACTTTATATTTTTCCAGTATTCCTCCATATTCTATTCTTAACTTTACGACATTTGTAGTCTATGCACCTTACAGATAACATTTTATTTGATACCTAACTACTCTATGCAAGAAACTCATCGTTTTAGCTTGACAAACATTTCACCAAAGGTATGGTCAACAATGAAAATTACTTTGTGACGCCCCTCTAATAACTTGTTGCAACCAAAAGAATAAATTTAGCCCCTAGACTTGCATATTTTATCATTTTGGACCAAGTACTTCAATTTTGGCACCATTCACCATTGTAATTATTTTTCTCAGAATGTAAGAATAACGTTGAATTATAGGGTACGGCCGGAATTAATGGAAAAGGAAGCTGATTATATTTCTCCCATCTTAAAGAACTACGACAACGAAACTCGCAAATTTAACCTAAAGCAAAGATGATCTAAACCGCGGTAACATCACCGGCGAAAGTCCCACCGGCAGGAGAGGATGGAAATAACAAGACTTAAGTTATCCTAAACTACACAAAAATAGTAACCCAGGTAGGCTGCTTACTTGTGATCAGAGTTGGGAAGATGACTTTGTCGGAATAGGGAGTCGCAGAAGTCACCGGAATAAAGCTTGAATAATTCCTTGCCAAAACGCTATCGCCAGAAAAAATTAGGTAGAGAGGATCACCGATGAAGTAAAAGGACTAATAATGAAAAGAGCGCCATTTATAAGAGTTTTGAATTTGGAAAGACGCGGAACACTCCAAAAGAACGCGTGGACGCTTTTTAGAAGTACAACACGCTTTACGAAACATTTCAACAGCTAGCAGTGGAATTGCAAATGCCAAGCGACTTCTCAATCGAGCCGATACCACTAGCGAGATGGTAGAAGCCTTAAAAAAACTTCCCCAACTTGTGGGGGGACTTCTGATAAGACATACGTCTCGATCTTAATTTATAGTTAAAAGCTGCACTCTCGAGCCGTATGTCGTGGTTATGATGCTGCCTCGCCTTGTCAGCCCTCATGTGACCAATGTGATCACGCGTCACAATCAACCGTCTCGGTGTCGAGACGGAGTCCACAAAGCTAACAAAAGCTTAGTCAAATAATATAACTGCATATTCCCTAGCAATGGAATGGATAAGGCGTTGATTGGTACCCCCCTTTTTCGGGATCATGATCCCACTTTTGAATCCTTAACTGCAATGGCATGGATAACCATTGGAAGGCCTATAAGTAGCATATGACCTGTAAGGAGAAGGTTAATCTTTACTTTACACACTTTTACATAATTTATCATTTACAATCCTAAAAGCTTTCCAAGTTCATTAACTTAGGCATCAGAGACTCCCCCCGGGGACAAGCCTCGACCCTTTAATCTTCAATTATATTGTAAGGTCAATCCTACTTCAACCTTCCAATTCCGAAGTTTCGGGAGGATCAATTTCATTCGGAACTTTCAATAGTTGTGTTTCATTGATTCGACCAAGCCAATTAATAAAATAACACAAACAGCAAAACATATTAACAAAATACCTCTTTTTGTTAATTACATACCACAAGTCTTAATATCATACCCTTCTTCGTCACCCTAAACCAGAATAAAATCATGTCGATTATAAACCACCATTACGATTTCCGTCTCAGACGAACAAATAATTCCATTGCGATTTCCTCTCCGATGAAATCACCAATTAACGAGCAGTCCACTACCGAGTAAATTTTTCAATCACCATCAAAATTTACATTATCTAAACTTTGAAACCAAGAATTGAAGGTAACTAGAAAATCAGAGACAAATTTGGGTTTTTTTGTATTTGAATCTTAGATTGTTGATGTTGTATCATAAACACAGATGAGAACAAGATCATCCTAAAGCAAAACAACACAAAGCAACACATCAAAGGTAAAACCTAGAATTGCATGCTAAACCTAGCCATTAAGTTTTCATCATTTACATAGTTAGTGAGGAACAATGAATTCATAATCCTATTTCTAACTAAGTAAACATTATATAGTATAATACTCATATATTATGAATTTAATATTGTTGGTTTTCAAAGGACAATAAGTTTTGTAAGTTCTGAGTTCAGAAGAAAGCCTCAGAATGAAGCCTCATCTGGAGAACATGAAGTCATCAGAGGAGCTATAAAGTCCCAGAGGTAATATAATTCAGAGATGGAATTAGGTAAATGTTAGACGATCTCAGATGGTTGAAAAAGTCCCTCTGAGAACCACAAAAGATCAACTCTAATTCATTAGCGCCAAAAAGTCAAGACGACTGATTTAGCATTTAATGCCGCCGCGCGCCTCAGGCTGACGTCTACTACAAAATAAAGATTGCTGCAATTTCAGGAACAGATCTTACCTACTACGCTAAAAAATATCTACAAAATGGACCCACAAGATCAACCAAATACAGCAAAGTGCATATCAGAATTTGATGAGCTCTCTAACAAGAAATTAACGGGAACAAAGTTGGAAATAAACGACAACATTTCTTTCAACGGTCCTAATATCAACGGAAACTT
>CATIWQ010035290.1:0-40194 GCA_949673415.1 Euphorbia schlechtendalii
CTATATTATAAAGGTTATATTTATCATATATCCGTTAAAAAGGCAATAATTATCCTAATTTCTCTATAAATAACTTCTTTTGCTATTTTGTTTTCACCAAAAACTCTTATTCTTAATCACAACCCTTTGCAAAATCAAGTTTTCTCTATTTTTCAAATCAAACACTATTATTTCTTTGTTGATTTCAATGGCTCCTAAGAAGTCTACAGCAACTAAAGGGAAGAACAAGTTGATCAACCAACAAAATAAGTATGGATGTCCCTTTCCAATCTGTAGTGATGAAGAAGTGGAAAGATGTTTGAGAATCAAGAACTTCGATTTTAACAGTACGATTTTCGACGATCCTACTTTTGCTATTGATGTTGGGATTCACGCGGAAATAGAAGATATTTTTCACTATTTGGATTGGAGAAGTTTGTGAATATGTGATTTCCTTTTATCGAGGAATGGGTCCTCAAATTCTTGGTAACTCTTGCTGAAGATGGAAACTTTATAAAGAAGAAATTCAGAAATGAAGGAAAAGAGTATAAATTCACAATGATGGATTTAATCAAATGGTTTGGTTTAGGAGAAAATTATGACGACATTGAGAAAGATGAAGATTATGAGTTGACAGATCTCTGGACAGAATTAACAGGATTAGATCGATATGATGTCAAGAATTCGTCCAACAAGAACATCCAAAGTAATAGCCTTCTCTACCTTCACAAATTTATTTCTCAAAGCCTTTTATTCAGACACAAAACAACAAAGGTGTCAATGAAAGACTTGGAAATACTGGAGTGTGCAGTTTCGCAGTTTCAACCAAAGTTTCCGATGTGTGTTTTAGAGTCCATTGCTAGTCTGACCACACATAAAAAGGCTAGAGTTGGAGGTGCGAATATGATTTGTGGGATAATTTTGGGAGTGAAGAATCAATTATAGTACCAATATAATCCAAGGGAGAAATTTAATTTTATGGGAGGAGTGTATATGAAGAGAGCGGGACTAGTTAAAGAAGAAGGAAGAAAGTTTACGTTTTTACCATATGAAGTAAGGATATGGAAGCTTAGACCGTCGTAAGAATCTTCTACTTGAGAAAACCAAACTGACGAGGAAGACGTTGAAGAAGTTCAATTCGAGAGTGGTAATTCAAGACAAGCCTCGGGAAGTACAAATGATACTTGGAGAGGAAAATTTGTGCAAGATGTCGACCAAGCATGCCTACACATTGCCTCAATATAGCAAAATGTTCATCAACTAACGAAATCCAACATATCACTGAACCGCAAATTGACTATATATTTCAGAATGCAAAATTTGGAAATCTCTCTAAGCCCTCCAGATTCGAGTTCTGAAGAGAAAACGGGTTCAATTTCTTTCTTTTATTTTATAATTATTTCTTTTAGATGAGTGTCTTAAATTTTGATTTTTATTAAAAGTCTCACAATGAGGACATTATGTTCTTAAATCCAAAAAATTAAATAAAATAAAAAAATCGAAGAATTTGAAAATTTTTGTTGATTTTTGTATTAATTATCCACTATCTATTCTTATACTTTACTAACATTTGTCCAAGGTTATTGTGAGTGTTAGGTATTACAAGTTTGATGTTAGTGCAAAATTTGAGCGCTTGTTGAAATTGAGTGTTTTTAGCACAACATTTAGCATTTGGCAAGGATGAGTGGTGAGTAACATTCGAGAGCAACATTCCAAGTAAGTTTCGATATATATTTCAATGCAACATGAATTAGTATAAGTTATATAGTTTTAGTTTAATGCTTCCGAAAAGTTTGAGTGGAGTAATATCTAATAGTATTCTTACTATGAGTTTTATATGCAAATCTCAAATAAGTCCTATAAGTATTGAGTGTGTTTAAAGTGTTGAGAAACTATACCCATAATACTTTGAAATTGATCAATAAAGGATGAGGGTATTAAAAGAAAAATCAAAAGAAAGAGAGGATAACCAATGAGTTATGCAAAAGGTGAGGAATGGTATGGAGTAGAAACTGCAACCATTCAATGAGTGAAAAAAGAAAAGAAAGCATAGCACGAAAAATGCGTGCAAATTACAAAGTACTTCAAAAACATATGCTTAAAAGAAAAAAATGAGAGAGTGGTATGGAGCATAAAATGCAACCACTGAAAAAATGGGAGAGTGATATGGAGCATAAAATGCAACCATTGAGAGTGTTTTAGCATCCTAGGTTACCTAAAAATTCCTTGAGAGAAAATTAATCAAAGTGTGATTTCTCTGTCCTTTATACTTTATAGTATGCTTAAGAGAAGGAAATATTCAAGTATGCATATAATGCTTATATGAAGATGCAATTCGGTTGACTCTCCATTGAGAACAAAGGTATGCAACTAGACTATATAAATTGCACATTACTAATTTATGGAAAATTTCGGACTTCTACTTGATTCTTATGCTATGTGGGAATGTGGTACTCACTGCAATAGTCTTTCACCAAAAAAGGTACGAACTTGATTACCAATTTATACACTTCTTTTTTTAAGCTTAGTAATCGGATAATGAACAAAATAGGAACTAAAATCAGTAGAATCCAAAGTGAACATGGACATGAGTTCGAGAATTTCCATTTTGAAGAATTCTGTTTAGTGCATGGTATTAACTACAACTTCTCTTCTCCCTATACACCTCAACAAAATGGTGTTGTAGAAAAGAAGAATAGAACCATAGTTGAAATGGCTCGATCCATGCTGAGTGATAACAATCTACCAAATTACTTTTGGGGAGAAGCTGTTAACACATCTTGTTATATATTGAATAGAGTTTTAATTTGCCCAATTCTAGAGAAAACACCCTATGAACTTTGGCGAGGGTGTGAGCTTAAGATTGGTCATCTCAAATAATTTGGCTGTAGGTGCTTTATTCCTAACATCAAAGAGCAACTAAGCAAGTTTTATCCTAAGTCTGATAAAGGTATCTTTCTGGGATACTCAACTAATAGCAACATATATAGAATATACGTCAAAAGAACCAGCCTATTAAAGTAGTCTATGCATGTCGATTTTGATGAAACTAACGATGTAGATAGACGTCCATCTGATGAAGATAAAGGAGTACCCTAGCAAGTAGATCCACTCAGCATACCACTCTTTGTGCTGACCAACCCATCTCAAGAACCTGAAGCTAAGGAAGTCAAAGATGATGATGATCTTTCAATCAACTTCAACGATGGTGAAGATCAACCTCCACCTCAACAACCCATTATCGATCCTCTAGCAGTTGATCCAAGTCTTCCAAGAGAGATCAGAGTTCATTACAACCATCCGCTAGATAGCATGGTTGATGATGTTCATAATTCGATGATGATGTGAGGTGAGCTCAATAGGAGATGAGTCATCTAGCCTTCATATCATTGATCAAACCCAAGAAGTTTGAAGACGTAGAAGGAGATGATTATTGGATGATTGTAATGCAAGAGGAGCTAGATTAGTTTAAGCATAACGATGTTTGGGATCTATTTCCTAAGCTTAAAGGGAAATCAATTATTAGAACCAAATGGTTTTCAAGAACAAGCTAGATGAAGATGGCTCTATTGTCAGGAACAAAGCTAGGCTTGTTGTTCAAGGCTACAACCAGTAAGAAGGGATCGATTATGATGAGACTTATGCTCTTGTAGCCCGACTTGAACAATTCAAATCCTGTGTGCTTTTGCATCCCATATGAACTTCAAATTGTTTCAAATGGGTGTCAATAGTGCATTCCTAAATGGATTCATTCAAGAAGAAGTGTGTGTTCGCTAGCCTCCTAGCTTTGAAGATTTGAAGAATCCTGAGCATGTCTTCAAATTAAAGAAATCTCTCTATAGATTAAAGCAGGCTCCTAGAGCTTGGAATGAGAGGCTGACAAATTTCTTGATCAGCAAAGGTTATGAAAGAGGAAAATTATATACAACTCTGTTTATTAAGTGAATAAAGGAAGATGTGTTGCTAGTCCAAATATACGTTGGTGATATCATATTTGGAGTAACTGTCAGCAAGCAGATGAAAAGTGAGTTTGAGATGTCCCTGATGGGAGAGCTCAACTTTTTCTTGGTCTTGAAAATAAGCAGACTGAAAATGGAATATTCATAGTCAAGCAAAGTATGCCAATGAAATCTTAAAGAAGTTTGACATGGAGCATTCGAAGTCAATGTCCACTCCCATGGTCACTAATACTATCTTTAGTAAAGACGAAGCTGGTAAACCTATGGATAGCAAGTTCTACAAAGGAATTATTGGTTCTCTTCTTTATCTCATAGCTAGTAGGCTAGACATACAATATGTTGTGTACTACTATGCTCGTTATCAAGCTGATCCTAGAGAATCTCACTGGGCAACTGTTAAGAGAATTCTCAGGTACTTGCAAGGCTCAATTGAAGCAGGTCTGTGGTATCCCAACAGCTCAGATTTCACTCCAAGAGGATACACATATGCTGATTATGGAAGAGACAAACTCGCCAAGAAGAGTACAACAAGAGGAAGTCATTTTCTTGGAGATTGACTTGTCTCTTAGTACAGCAAGAAGCAAACTTTTATCATGCTGAGTATAACCGAAGATGAGTACATGGCTGTAGGAAGTTGCATAGAAAAACTACTATGGATTAAGCAACAATTGGAAGATTATGGTATAAAGTCAAATTGTCTCGAAGTTATGTGTGATAACAAGAGCACAATTGACCTATCTAAAAATCCAATTTAGCAAGGCAGGTAAAGCATGTCAACATCAGACATCATTTTATTAGAGATTATGTGCTAAGAGGAGATGTCAAGCTGGAGTATGTTCCTTCTGAGGAATAGCGCGCTGACATTTTCACCAAACCATTGCCAGAAGACCAATTCAACAACTTGAGGTAGTTAATTGGTATGGCTAATCTGTGTTGAAGAAGAAGAAGAAGAAGAAAGAAAATCTTAGAATTTTGGCTACGTGTTGGAGATCAAGCCTTGAGAAGATAAGTGGATAATAGCGTCTAATTTTTAAAGTAATAGCGTGAGGAATAGTTTGGCGGTTAAAATAAAACTCTACCTTTTTCAAAAAGGCATGTGTTTGAAGCGGAACAAATTTCTTCAAAACTCACCATTTTACTGAGGAGGTTAATCAGATGTTATTCTCAGCGTTAATTTTCATCTTGAACTGAGGAAGCACCACTTACCCCTGAGAGATGTTTTTTGTCTATAAAAGCTAAAGAGTTGAAGAGAGAAGGTTACTTACTTTTTGCGAATTTGAATCATCAGAAGCATTCGAACCTTAATCCTCTCTTCTCTCAAATTCTCTCAATTCTCTCTCAAATGGTGATTGCCAGAAGCACTTTCAGGCCCTGTGCTACAATTGTGATGAAAATCATTGTTAATGTTGAAGGAAAGATCAAGAAGCTAACTCTAGAAGAAGGAACCCTCTTCACAAAGGTGGAGTGGGTAAATGATTTGGAGTTTGAACCTATCTTTGAGCTCAATTATGAGGGATTGCTAAGAAATAGGACCTTGCATAGGGTCATCAAGTAGTAGCACCTCGGTGGCTTTTTACAGATGGAAGGCCCACCCATTGTAGGGCTGATTAGGGCATTTTACTCCAACCTCTACACAATCCAATGACTCAATGATGTCCTGCTAATGGAGTTTGGGAGAAAATCCACCTTAATCTACTCCAGGCTAATTGGGAGCATTCTTAACATGCCTCATTCAAGCACTCAGCTTAGGCGCATTAGAGATGAAGATGCCATAGTCATCCCTGAAAATTGGGAGATCCCCTCCAATTATATCTTGAGATTAGTGGCATGGGATGGATAGCAAGAGCTTGCTACGAGCTGGTGTTAAAGATGCTGCTACCAATAATTGGGTTAGTATCTAGCTGCACCTACTTTGAAAGGTGTGTGATATACCATATTGTAGAGGGTAAGAAGCTGAATTAGCCTATGGTGATTCTTCACCATTTTACAAAGCTTACTTACGTCTATCACTATGGTTACCTCATCACTAAGTTGATGAGGGTTGTGAAGGTGGATATTTCACAATTTTTGGGGGAGTCTGGGAGCACTGTACTGCCTATGAAGAAGAAGCTAGACCTGAGTCACTTCACCAGGAAATCCCATAACCAGGTACATAGTAGGTACAATAAAGCACAATAAAAGCATAAGCTAAAGTGCGTACCGACAGTAGCACCTGTGGACATCCCAAGGGAAGAAGAAGATGGCTTCATTGTGGATTTGGAAGTGAGTGAAGATTCTGACAAGCTATCAATTTCAAGCATCTTGGAGTAAGTCACCACCACCACCTCTTCCACTAGACGTCAGACTAGCTCTTCCAAGGCTCGTAAGAAGAGCCTTGCAAAGCCTAAATCCAAGGAAGCCCCTGGTCAGCCCTAGCGTCAAAGGTGGCAAATGAAGGCGAAGACTCGAACTCAAAGAGAAGCTGAGGCCAAACTTTTGGTTAATCAAGAGAGTAATTGAACATGCAATTGTAGCAAGGTGGAATTTCAAAACTTAAAATTATCTTAGTATCTCTTAAGTATGCCATGATTGATATAATCTAAGTTAATATGTTCCACACATACTTTTAGGTTTATAAGACATGTAAAAGAAACCTAGCATCTAAAGATTAAAGCATTACCAGTTGATGTGTGCTTGATATCTCTTTTGGTAGCGGTGTTCCCTTTGAGTAATTTGGACAGCACAAGCTTCCAAACTAGGAAAGCCTCTATGAATTGATCACACAGATCTTCAACAACCAAAACCTTGAAGAGGTAGAACCTGTCGATTGACAGCAGCTGCTAGACTACTTAAAATTCAACCCCAAAAATCAACCTTAAACTTAGAGCCTTCTATAAGCACTCTTCAATTTGTTTGGAGAAACTCGTGAAGGATCATGCACAACAAAAGAAGAGGAGAGTAGAAATGAAAGAGAAAATTAGCTTTTAAGCTTTCCTATTATGTAAATAATGAGAGGCTAGAAGCCTATATACAGGGGAAAATGGGGGAGTGTTAGACTCCCCCTATAACTCTGCATGGGATGAGATAAACCAATCCCATGCTTATCAGGTCAAGCGTGTGGGTAAGGAAACCTGCCGGCTGAAACGCGAGTTTCATGAGGGAAGCCCAAGCATGGGCTTGCAACTTTCCGCAAGCCCATGCTTGCAGCCCATGCACCTTGCGCGCTTGCTGTTGCAAGCTCGCGCTTTAGTGGCCCATGAGCTTTTCAACTTGCGAGGCAACCGTGTGTACCCCACCTTGAACAACCCGTGTTCTTTTCGGGGCCCACCCGCAATAGGAAAATTCCCTTACTCGCTCTGATTATATTTCCCTATCTTTTTCATCATTTATTTTAATTATTAATTTGGTCCAACCAATAAATATTTCTTCTCACTGATTTCACAACTTGTATTTTCGGTACAGACCCAATCCACAGGTTCTTTGCATAGTCGAATATAGACCCAAAGTGTGTAACCTCATAGGATCCCAAAGTATAGAGCTGCTAGAGGTTAACTTAAAAGTGGGTTCCCATCCAGGAACCTTTAGGCTTAGTGTTCCAGACCGATATGGAACATGATAGCTCTAGATGGTAAGATGGGCTTTCTAGCAACGGTGTATGATCCCCCAATACTTGGAACATCATGTGCTTGTGACTTGATCCGGTTTTGCAGTTGTAACCAATACAATATGTTCCTTCCATTAGGTTAAGTACTATCCAATTTATTAAGCTCGGATTAAAGTTAGCTCATGTAATAGCCGTAGCTATCCTGGAATTAGACTTGTTCACGAAGAACACCACTCAGCCATTATACATCTCGATTAACTAGAAACTTGTTCTATCAATCTTATACTCTAATGAGAGGTTTATGAGTGTATCTCTTCAATAAGGGGCCCTAAGGTACATCTCCCATTATATTGCTATATTAGGAGTGATGGATCCCATCTTGACTACATAGCTTACCAATATGTGACCATCGCTATACCCATAATCACCCGTGTCATCCTGATCATTAGGGTATGAATAAGTATGATCCAAAGTATAGCAACTCCTACATAAGGTAATCAGTATCTCAGGTCTAAGGATATTTTTACTACTACTACAATAAGATATGACACCAACACATGGATTTATTAATTTTCAAGTGTCTATCTTATAGCGGTCTCTAATGTATTACCCGAATACATTCATGTGTTAACTCAAGGTACCACCTTCAGCTTGTGAGATCAGCTACTTGGATCTAATCTAAGGAGTAAGCCAACACATGCTAATCTTTCTATTCCATTGATGTCCAGCTTCAATGAAACTATGACTAGGGATATTTAAACTATTCATAGTAACACGTATGTGCAGTTCTCATACCACATAGCTCACACTATGTCCATGCAATTTTATGCTATGAAATAATCACAAACTTTATCTCATCAATGTGCATATACATATTAAACGTATATGATAGCAGCAAGATACAATAATAAATAGAAAGCACTGATAAGCAACAAAGATGTCTTAATTATTATTAATAATAATTCGAAACTATTTGTACATTATAACTAATAAAGATATATCACCCTAATTACCTCTAGGGCATAAATCATTTCTAACAATCTCCCACTTGCACTAGAGCCAATTGCCCATGTGCTTTATACCATACCTGTTAACATGTTGGTCTTGTTTAACTTGAGTCAATGGTTTAGTTAGCCCATCCACTAGATTCTGATCTGTTGCGATGTATTCTAAGCTTATATCCTTTTGGCTACTATCTCTTGAATGAGATGGTATTTTCCAAGTACATGTTCCTTTTTTCGGTGAGACCATGGTTCCTTTGCCTAAGCAATAGCCCCATTGTTATCACAATAGACCGCTATCAGATTTACAATGTTGGACACCATACCGAGATCACCAATAAATCTCTTTACGTAGACAGATTTTTTAGTTGCTTCTGAAGCAGCTATGTACTTAGATTCTGTGGTTGAATTGGTAGTTGTATCCTATTTGAAACTCTTCAAAATAACTGCCCCTCCATTTAACATAAACACATAACCTGACTGGGAATTATAATCATCCCTGTCAGACTGAAAACTCTCATCAGTGTATCCCTTTAAAGTGAGATCACCTTCTCCATATACTAAAAACATATCCTTAGTTTAGCGTAAGTACTTGAGGATAGTTTTAATGGCCATCCAGTGCTTCTCACTTGGGTCAGATTGAAATCTACTGGTGATGGTCAACGCATGTGAGACGTCAGGCCGAGTGCATACCATAGCATACATGATGGACCTTATAGTTGAGGCATAAGGTATTCCATTCATGCGTAGTCTCTCCTTTTGTTTTCTCGGACACTTGGATTTAGAAAGGTTAATCCTGTGTGACATTGGGAGATAACCCTTTCTTGACTTCTGAGGTTAAATCTAGCCAAAACCTTATCTATGTATGTACTTTATGAAAGACCTAGAAGCCTTTTAGATCTATCTCAGTGAATCTTAATACCAAGTATAAAAGCTACTTCTCCAAGGTCTTTCATGGAGAACTTCTTTCACAACCATAACTTAACCATCTAAAGAAAAGGAATATCATTTCCTATTAATAATATATCATCAACATATAATGCAAGGAAAATGATCACACTCCCACTAGCCTTATATACATAGGGCTCACTAGCGTTCGATACAAAATCGATTTCTCGAATTGTCTCATAGAACCTAATATTCCAACTCCTCAATGCTTGCTTAAGTCCATAAATAGACTTCTGCAACTTGCATACCTTAGAGCCATCATTGGATGCGAAACCTTCAGGTTGTGGCATATACACATCCTACAAATTCCCGTTAAGGAATGCTGTCTTCACATCCATTTAGCGAATCTCATAATCGTAATGAGCGGCGATGGTAAGGAGTACCTTGATAGACTTCATCATGGCCAGCGATGAAAAGGTCTCATCATAGTCAATGCCTTCTTTTTTACTGTACCCTATTGCAACCAGCCTTGCATTATAGGTAACTATGTTACCGTCCATGTTGTTTTTCTTCTTGAAAACCCACTTGCATCCTATGGGCGTAATCCCACTTAGAGCATCAATAAAGCTTTAGACTTAATTTTCATACATGGAGTCCATCTATGATCTCATGGCTGCAAGCCATTTATCAGATTCTGAGCCTTCCATTACTTCCTTGTAAGTCTTATGCTCATCATCTTCCATAAGGAAGAGATGTTTATCATCAGTGATGAGAAACCCGTATCACTCGTGAGCGATTAGAGCCTGACCTGACCTAGTTATAATAGGTTGTTCCATTCTTACACTATCTTGTGTAATAGGTGTAGGTATAATTAGTTAACTGTCTGTTTGATCTTCTTGAGTGACTAACTCAAGATTTCTCCCACTAGCTTTCACAAGTATATGCTCCTTCTCGAGAAATTGATCAGTTCTGGAAACAAGGACTTTCTGTTCCTTGGGATCTTAAGGGGTATACTCTATAGTCTCCATAAGGTAACCTACAACCAGACATCTATCAGACTTAGCACCCAGCTTATCTGAACTTATCCTCTTTACATATGCAGGACATCCCCAAACTCTCAAGTGAGAAAGATAAGGTTTTTTACCATACAATAGGTCATATGGAGTTTGATCAACTGATTTAGAGGGCACTCTATTTAGAATATAAACTACGCTCTCAAGTGCATAACCCCAAAAGGATCTGCTAAGTTCTGCTTGGCTCATCATGGACTGAACCATATCGAGTAGGGTTCGATTTCTCCTTTCTGGCACTCCATTGTGTTGGGGTGTATAAGGAGGTGTCCATTGGGATAAAATTCCATTTATCCCTTAGATAATCTATCAAAACTCCTGGCTTAAGTATTCACTGCCTCAATCAGATTAAAGGGTCTTGATACTTTTCCCAAGCTGTTTCTCTACTTCAATTTTGAATTCTTTGTATCGATCAAAACTTTCAGACTTGTGCCTCCTAAGGTACAAATAATCTTATCGTGAGTAATCGTTGATAAAGGATATGAAGTAGATGAAACCCTCATGTGTCTTAGCACTCATTGGACCACATACATTGGCATGTATATTTCCAAAGTACTAGTGGCGTGATGAACCTTTCCTTTGAAAGGTGTCTTAGTCATCTTCCCTTTTAAATAAGGTTCGTATGCACCAAAGAATTCCCATTCCATTGGGCTAAAGTCTCCACATTTGTGTAACTTAGTTAAGCGAGTCTCATTTATGTGGCCTAGATGACAATATCATAAGTATGAGGACTTCTCATTATCTAATCTCGATTTCGTAACAATGTTCATATTTAGAATTTCAATTTTAGTATCTAGAACGTAGATGTCATCCACAGATATTCCACAAGCATAAAGAGTATTATCACACTGAATTTGACATTTATTATTAGAAAATAAAATTTCAAATCCTTCTGCTACAATTGCAATAGAAATAAATTCTTAGTGAAAGTAGGAATATAATAGCAATTGGTCAAAACTAAAACAAAGCCACTAGGCAAACGAAGGCTTTATGTCCCTATAACTGTTGCAGCAACCAGTGCTTCATTTCCAACTTTTAGGTCCATTTCCCTCTTTGAATGCCTCCAACTATTCCGCAATCCCTGTATAAAAGTATAGATATGAGTACCACAACTAGTATCTAATACCCAAGTAGACTCATATAGAATTATAGAGAAACTCTCTATTATGAACATGCCTCCAGATGTTTATGCCACAACTATCATCATCCGATGAGCTTATTTCATCAGAAACATTCTCCTTCTTCAATTCTAACTTCCTCATGAGCTTTCTCTTGACTTTTAAACCTTTTAGTTTCTTCAACTTAAGGTCCTCAACATTAGCTTGCTATTTAAGTTTATTTCTAAACTCAATCTCATAATACTCGAGCAAGTCCATGAGTTGGGTCAAGGTACACTTGGGAGAACACTCATTAAGCATCTTTTTGAAGGAATCATATTTATTGGGTAATACCCTCAATAACATTTCCCTCAAAGACTGCTCACTATACTCAACTCCCAGCTCTCTTAATTTTTCTGAGTTGTCATATATGTTAATGACCAACTCTATTGCTGAGGTGTCCCCCCCGCAATTTACTGTGGAATAGTTTAGCCACCAAACTTTCCACTAACTTGAGATGATGAATCATGGTTGCGAGGTCTAACCCTTCATACACACCTGTGTACTTTGGGAGCATATGGTCTAACATGAGTTTTGCAACAAACTCATAATTTCCCTTATGCTCCTCATAGTCATTCATCTCACATGCAAAAGCATTCTTGCCAAGGTGTTTGGGACTAGGATCAGTTAGAACATAATCCAAATAGTAGTTCTGAAGAACTCTACGAACAATCTGAAACCATTATATTTGATGTCGTTAAGAGGCCCAATGTCAATGCGAGTATTTACATTAGTGATCATGTTCAACCTTGATATAAGATAGAATTTGTTTAGTCATTAGTATATATACATGCATTTAATATAAGGTCTTTAATTAAATACATAATTCCTACTATTTTTCTCTTAAATAGCCCTTTCTATTCAAATTCAGGAAATTTGGTCGAACCAATTTTCCTTAGTAGGTAGCATCCATAGACATTCATTATGACTCCCACTCTTGCAGGTCAAGACATAATAAGATAACCATGGTTGGAACCCATCCATTTGCATCTCTTCCAATTGTTAAACCATTTGAGTTCTCTTTCTTGAGACGTGCGTACCCAATTGTACGACTCCTCAAATGTGTCTCTAACTAGGCATTAACTCCAATAATATGGACAACTAACCCTCATTGGTTAAGGCATTAACCCCATCTAGTCTCATGACCAAATACATGTTAAAGGAAGGCATGTTGTACATGTCCTTACATCCGTTAATAAGGCTCCTATCCTGACTTATGAAGGTACCGCCTTAATATTGTTATAGGGATTTCATTGGTCCCATTGGTCTTGCCCTAGTCTAGGTCTTATACAATGGATATGATTGTGAAATAATAATTCTAGGCTATTTGGAATTATTAACTCTAAGGGAACATGCTCTGATGGGTATATTATAATCATTCCATTATGCCAAGACTCCACATAGTATGCAAAAAAACAAGGTCCATGTTTTAAGTTCTTTCACCTATGTCTATAAGTTTTAATTTAACAATTTAAACCACGCTTGTAAAACCATATGCAAAATATAATTCCCATACTAGAAATTGACTAAGTCATAAAAATCCCTCAGGTATTCGTGAATCTAATACCGATGGTGATTTCCAGGTAGGAGAGGAGCCCTTAAAGTGAATTAGCAACCTTGTCCATTCCTTGCCAAAATCATCACGAGCACTTTGATTCGTAATACCACGGATAATTATGGTTTAAAGATTTTGTTCTTTAATTAAGTAAAGTATGGGATGACCCTCAATTAAAGCATTTACCCGTATGGTAAAAAATTGCTAATTTTATATGACAATCACCTAGACTAAGATTGAGCAAAACCTTAATCTAGTTATCACATCATATTCTATAACAAGAATTGAACCCTAAGTCATGCATAGCATACTTTAATCAATTCGTAGAAAATCACATTTTAACATGTTATAATCAATCAAGCATAACATAAAGCAAGCTTTGATACACTATTGGTTAATCAAGACAGTAATTGAACATGAAATCATAGCAAGGTAGAATTTCAAAACTCAAAATTAACGTAAGGATCTCCTAAGCATGCCATGATTGATATAATCTAAGTTAAAGCGTTCCATAGATGCTTTTAGGTTTATAAAACATATAAAAGAAACCTAGCATCTAAAGATTAAAGCATTACCAATTGATGTGTGCTTGATCTCTCTTTTGGTAGAGGTGTTCCCTTTGGATAATTCCGATAGCACAAGCTTCCAAACTAGGAAACAATATATGAATTGATCCACGCGGATCTTCACTAAACAAAACCTCAAAGAGGTAGAACCCATTGATTGATAGCAGCTGCTAGTCCACTCTAAAATCAACCCGAAAACAAAACCATGAAAACTCACTTAAACTTAGAGCCTTCTATAAGAACTCTTCAATTTGTTTGGAGAAACTCGTGAAGGATTTCACACAACAAAAGAAGAGGAGAGTAGAAATCAGAGAGAATTAGCTTTAAATCTTTTCTGGTATGTAAATAATGAGAGGCTAGAAGCCTATATATAGGGGAAAATGGGGGAGTGTTAAACTCCCCCTATAACTCTACATGGGATGGGATAAACCCATCCCATGCTTATCGAGTTAGCTATGCGGGTAAGGCAACTCGCAAGCTGGCCTGTCAGTTTCATGAGGGAAACCTTAGCAAGCTTCCCTCATTAGTCATAAGCATGGGCTTGCGGCTGCAAGCCCACGCAAGCGCTGCCATGGGCAGCGCTTATGCGCTAGCGACATACGAGCTTTTTAGCTCACGGAGAAGCCATGCGGGCCCCACCTAGAATAACTCGTGTTCTTTCAAGGCCCACACACAACTAAAAAATTCCCTTGCTCGCTCTGACTATTTTTCCCTATCTTTTTCATTTATTCCTTTTAATTATTAATTCGGTCCAACTAATTAATAATTCCTCTCACAGATTTCACAACTTGTATTTTTAGTACAAACCCAGTCCATAGGTTCTTTACATAGTCTGATAAAGACCCAAAGTGTCTAACCTCATAGGATCCCAAAGTATAGAGTCACTAGAGGTTATCCTAAACTTGGTTTCCCATCTAGGAACCTTTAGGCTTAGTGTTCTAGACCGATATGGAATCCAATAGCTCTAAACAATCAAATGGGCTTTCTAGCAAAGGTGTATGATCCCCTGATACTTGGAATGTCAAGTGCTTGTGACTTAATCTGGTTCTGTAGTAGTAACCAATACAATACTCTCCTTCCATCAAGTTAAGTACCATCTAGTTTATTAATCTTAGATTAAGTGTTAGCTCATGTAATAGTTGTAGCTATCCTGGAATTAGACTTGTTCACAAAGAACACCACTCAGCCATTATGTATCTTGACTGACTAGAAACCCGTTATATCAATCTTATACTTTGATAAGAGGTTTATGAGTGTGTTACTTCAACAAGGGGCCCTAAGGTACATCTCCCATTATATTGCTATATCAGGAATGATGGATCCCATCTTGACTACATAGCTTATCAACATGTGATCATCGCTATACCCGTAATCACCCATGTCATCCTAATCGTCAAGGTATGAATAAGTATGACCCAAAGTATAGCAACTCCTACATAAGGTAACCGGTATCTCAGGTTTGAGGATATTTGTACTACTACTTATGAGCGGACGACATTGAGCGGTGGGCCAAGCGAACGCGAGATGAGAGGCGCAATCCATTGGGGTGTTTGAAAAAGAGAAAAGCACCAGGTTGGGGTCCCAAGAAAAAGGTTGAAAGAGAAAAAGGTGAAAAACATTTAAGATCGGTTCGAACCTGAATCCGCCATCTCTTAGTGTGGAGTCTCCACCTGGATTAGCTCTTTCCAGGAATTAGAGTCCTGTGAGGCTTAACATCCAGGGGACGGCCCATCAAGACACATAGATTCGGGTCCCAGGATAAGTTGCTTATTTCTCATTGGATCACATTAAATTACATCTACATAAAACCATTTTCTTTTAATTGCGCATATTCGCACTTAGGTCAGTTTTGGAGTTTATATGCATGATTCACGTATAGAAAAAGTAGTAAACCCATCTATAATGCGAAATAATAAATTATCCACAAAACAGTAAGTAAATGGGAAAAATAAAAATTACAAGGCTTTCCAAAATCGGGGGATGCAACCGCCTGCTACCCTATTAATTACAATTTCCATAAAATATGTTCAATACTCGAAGGAAAAATAAAAGCCTAAATATACATCTAACCTGCATCCACAAAGGTTAGTACAGGGGATATATCACGTATGTTCGATTTGATTTTAGCGAGGCCCGTGGGGCCTAATTAAAACATCAACGACTTTAAAGTAATTAATTTAAATAAAAATAGTTCATTTTTATTTACACGTATGTTGGTCAATTTTATTAGAGAAAATGACAACATGGAAAAAGGTGAGGTCTGTGATCCGGGAATATATTTTATTCCCTTCGTGGGGGTATTCTAATACAAAAATTAAAAAGAAATCAAAAAAGAAGAAGAGAATTACAACATTTACAATAAAATAAAATAATTCCTAGGTTCACATGTAGAAAGAAATTAAGAAGAAAAAGAGGAGCACAAAATAAGCAGCTCTAGGAACTCAGAGACTTTACCCTTTTGGCGCGAATCCACTTCAGTGTATCCGTTCGATTCCCGGGAGTGTTCCTCGTTCGATTTTGTAGTTATTATGATTTAATGTGAAAATAATGGTTATGTTGGAAAATAATGTGTTTATTTATCCGAAAGATAATCAGACTCGGATTCTAAATTTATTTTAGGCCCGAGAATATCTGAGGATTTTAGAAGAAATTTGATGAAGAATTTTGATTTTAAGATGAAGAGATTTGGGATCCAAAAGTGTTTTGGATCCGAGAAAAGATTAGAAGAAAGTAAGAAACATTGTTTTTATTTTTTTTCTGAAAAAGAGGATTTTTCTCTCCGAATTTTCGAGCCCCGTGTACTGAAAAAGACCCGACTATTTATAGAAAAAGGTCCCGAAAAATCCAAAATAGGAAGTAGTCTGGTGAGGCCTCGCCAACATGGAGAGGGAAGCCTCACTAGGGGAGGCCTGGCGAACTCGCCAGAACGTCTGGCGAGTTCGCCAAACAACCTGGCAAGGCTCGCTAAGGTCTGGAAAGCCTCGCTAGATCCCTGGCGAGCCTCGCTAGGGCATGGCGAGGTTCTCCAGGTCGCTGGCAAGCCCCACCAGGCCCCTGGTGAGGTTGGCCAGCCCTCTAGCGAGCCATGCCTTGCCAAGTATAGGCGAGACAGGCTCCGAGTCTGGCTTCTGGTTGCGTTTTCAAAATTTTTTGTGTATTTTTATATATTTTTATTTAATTTTCTGAATTAAAGTCCTTTTAAATTCAGTGACGAGGAATTCTCCCATATGAAGATCATCGAATGGTCGAAAATCGTGTGATTCGAGGATAAATATCCTGAAAAAGCTATCATCATTGAACACGCGAGCTGGTACAAAATCTCGTGCTCACACTACTGCAATAGGACATGACACCAACACATGGATATAGTAATTTCCGAGTATCTATCTTATAGCAGTCTCCAATGTATTACCGGAATACATTCATGTGTTAACTCAAGGTACCACCTTCAGCTCGTTAGATCGGCTGCTTGGATCTAATCCAAGGAGTAAGCCCACACATGCTAGTCTATTCGTTCCATTGATGTCCAATCTCAATGAAACTATGACTAGGGATATTTAAACTATTCATAGTGAAACGTATGTGCAGTTCTCACACCACATAGCTCCCACTATGTCCATGCACTTTTACGCTATTAAATAATCACGGACTTTGTCTCATCAATGCGCATATACATATTAAACATATATAATACCAGCGAGATACAATAATAAATAAAAAGCACTGATAAGCAACAAAGATACCTTAATTATTATTAATAATAATTCAAAATTGTTTGTACATTATAACTAATAAAGATATATCACCCTAATTACCTCTAGGACATACATTATATCTAACACAAACTTCAAGCTGAGCAGCAGGTTGAGGAGAAAGAAGATGCAACTGAGGCTGATGAGTCCCTACACCAAAGAAAGTAAAAAATGGTCTTCTCAGAAGATTCGGAAGAGCAGGGTGAGACCAAGAGGTCTAATGATGAGGATACTCAGAGTCCTAGCACTACGGTTGAAATTCAAGACATATTTGCCAAAGTGAAGAGCACTTTAAACAACAATTCTACCACCAGCAGGCCCCTGCAAAAGAATGTGTAGGTGGTGAGCAGTAAGGTAGATGTTGGAGAAACCTTTTCCCTTCATCAAGAAGAGTCTGATCTTCCTGATCCTATCATCTCCATACCCTCTTTCACTCAAACTGAGGAACCCTCTACTCTATTTGAGTAACCTTAAGCTGGCCCATCCTTGGGTCAAATAGCTAACCAAGAGGTTCCTATAAATCTTACCCCCATATCTTTTGTAAATCCTCAAACCTCTTCTCCTGTAAATCCTTCCATTCCCTCAGTTTCTACTCCTATAGATACTGAAATCCCAACTATTAATCCTCCTCCTCCTTCAAACACTATAAATTCTCCTATCCATATTCCTTTCTCTCCTGTCAATAACCAAAACTCTCCTATTCATATTTCCTCTCCCACCAAAAGCCATGATTCTTTCTCTCCTAACCCTTCTCCAGTAAATAATACTCAAACCCCATCTTCTCCTGTACAAACACAAACTTATACAAAACCCAAACATAAAACCTTACTTGTATCACTATTGTACCTTCTAATCCACTCAAGAAAACAAAAACCATTCCCCCTACTTCCTCAACTATACATTCCTCTAAACCTACCCTTTCTTCAAACCCATCTCCTACCCCTCTAACCCCTCTGGTTAGGGAAGTTCCTAATGTGAGAACTCCACTCAACAAGTAAAGCAAGCGGTTAGGATACTAAGGTAACTTTTATAGCCCCTGAAGTACCTAAACCCAGCAGAGAGCCAGTCCATGAGGACTTGGTTGATTAATCTATCTTAGCTTAGATAAGAGCGGTGTTAAGGAAGAAATTCTCAAAACTCAAAACTGATGCTGAGTTAGATGGAGCAGTAAGCAATTTGTTACTAGCTCAAGAATTGATGGGCTTATCATCCAGACACAAGGCCAAGTTACTTGAGGTTGAACAGCATACAAGCTAACCCTCTGAATCTCTCTACTTTAAAGAGTTTGAGAAGATTCAAGGCAGTTTGTTTACTATTTGAAATCATTTGGCAAAAGAGAGTGCCAAAAGTTTGGTTGACAAGGTGGCTATGATCCTAACCAGCCTCATGGAGTTTGCAACCTAGCTTGGGGTAGCCATCTCCTCTATCCCCACATCTACTGCATTGGCTAATGCTGTTGTAGGAAAGATAAAGGGTAGTGTGGATGTTGATGCTGAACTGCTAAGTTCCTTGAGTTCTAATATGGAAACTCAAGTGATACAGCTCCATATGTTGGGTGAGGAGCAAGCCAAAATAAAGAGGAGCACCTACCGAAAAATTGAAAATGTACTCAAGGAAGTCGAACTCACTAAGGATGTAGGCCACAACATGGTGAAGGTTTTGGAGTCCATGTCCAAATTCTTGATGAACCACGATAACAAATAGGATCAAATGGTGAAGCTGCAGATGGATATATCTTTGAAAGTGGATAAGAAGCCTGTGGTAAATCTCAACTCTCTCCACACCAAAATAGACTCAATCAGCAAAGAAGTCAATGAAAACATAGACACCAAGATCTCGTAGAAATTCCTTATCATTACCATGGGGAAGATCTTTCTTGAGATGCCTGCTCCTAGTCTGCCTCCTACTGAATCACTTTGCCCTAAGACAGGTATAACCATTCATACAAAACTGAATGTCATCAAGTATGCCAATGAAGACATGAAGAAGTTTGACATGGAGCATTAGAAGCTAATGTCCACTCCCATGGCCACTGATACTATCTTAAGTAAAGATGAAGCTGAAAAACCTATAGATAGTAAATTCTATAGTAAATCATAGGCTCTCTTCTTTTATTTTATAGCAAGTAAGCTAGACATATAGCATGTTATGTGCTACTGTGCTCATTATCAAGTTGATCCCAGAGAATCTCATCTAGCAACTATGAAGAGTGTAGAACCCAAGTTAATAGTACTTCATAATACTTAAATATTTTGGAAATCGCAAACTGACTAGGATCGTGAAATTGATTGAGTACCAAGTATACTCTTAATTAATGAAGTTGACTTGAGTTAGTTTAAGGAAAAACAACTCAGTTTGCTGAGTAATTAATTAAGTTACATCTTAGAGTAGGAAAAGCTGATTCTGTGCTAAGTACTACATAGTTTAGAAGTATATCAATGCAGTTGTGCTGAATTAACTTTTATTAATTAAAAGCAATTTTTTTTGAAATTTAGAGAATAAATTTACACTTGTGCTGCTAACATTTTCTAGGAGAAATGGAATATTCTTTACATACTTTTCAGGTTAAAAAGTGCTGAAATTAAAGAAGATTTCCAATGGTCGTCACAATTCAAAAAGGTGTTAGTACGGAATGTTGGAGGTTCCTCACTAAAGTCCAAGAAAAAAAGAATTCTCTGACATGAGTCATTTCTCAATGTCACTATGCATCTCTGCAAATGTTAGCAATGTCAGCTAATCACAAGACTCCACATTGCATTTCGCACGCCTCTCTCTCCATCTGATTTGCTTGAAGACAAATGAGAATTTGTCAATGGAATTTTATCACACCTCAATGTTCAAATTTCTATCTCTAAACGTCCTAGAATCTGTCTCCAATGGGAATATTCGAAAGATATGAAGAGAAGAGATATTGAAGAACTACAAGGATGAAAAGTTTGAAATTGCTACTTCGCAAAGCTTCAAGTATAAATAGAAGACTGAAGTAGACGTTCAAACTTGGTGAATCACCTCATATTTCTTTTAGAGCTAAAAATCGGTGCAAATACGCAGCTTCAAGAAATTTCGAATTCAAGCAATCAAGCAAATAACCATTTCAAATATGTTTGTAATAGAGAGATCTATGCTTAGATTTAACATTGTAAGGATTCAACATTTTATAAGTAGAATTCAGTTTGCAATCTTTCATTTTAAATCTGAGTGTCAGTTTGGGAAGGGTACCTAAACTGACACTCAGATTTAAAATGAAAGATTGCAAACTGAGTGGTAGTTCGAAAGAAAGGTACTTTCTATAAAATCATGTCTACCGTTGTAAATGTTGCTTCGCCTAAGTAAGGAATGAACACTAGTGGATTTAAGCTCGGAGAAGGAATCCGGTGACTGGAGGTAGGCTCAGGGCTGAACCGGGATAGAACCAAGTGTTGAAGTTCTAAACTTTCACTCTAGCTTGTATCGTGTTCTACTCATTCATCATTCTTTCTATCGTTAAGTGTTTTGCTTGAAAAACAAATCCGAGCTGAGTAGAATACTCAGTAAGAGACTGAAGATAAACTATGCTAGCGAAGTTGAGTAGTTTATAAGTTTTTAGATCAACACAGCACGCATAACTTAGCATGCATCTAAAAAATTAACTTGGTTAAACATTTTTTTACAAATCTAAAAAGTAACCAAGATTTACATTCAACCCCCCCCCCTTCGCAATTGTTTATAAGCTATCTAAGGACCAACAAAGAGAATTCTCAGATACTTGCAAGGCTCTATTGAAGCAGGTTTGTGGTATCCAAACAGCATGAATTTTACTCCAAGAGAGTTCACAGATGTTGACTATGGAAGAGATAAGCTCGATAGGAAAAGCACCACAGAATGGTGAAATTTCCTTAGAGAATGCTAAGTCTCATAGTATAGCGAGAAGTAAACTTTTGTTGCGCTAAGTACAGCTGAAGGTGAGTACATGGCAGTTGGAAGTTGCGTAGCACAACTGCTATGGATCAAGAAGCAACCGGAAGATTGTGGTATGAAGTCAAATTATCTCGAAGTTATGTGTGATAACAAGAGCACAATTAACCTATCCAAGAATCTAGTTCAGCATGGTAGGATGAAGCATATCAACATTAGACATCACTTCATTAGAGATCATGTGCTAAGGGGAGATGTCAAGCTAGAATATGTTCCATCAGAAGAATAGCGTGCTGACATATTCACCAAACCATTGCCAAAGGAGCAGTTCAATATCCTAAGGTAGCTTATTGGTATGGCAAACCCCATGCAAAGAAGAAGAAGATAGAAATTTGGCTAAGTGTTGAAGATCAAGCCCTATTTCAACTAGGAGATAACAAGTGCTTAAATCCATCTAATTTTAAAGTAACAGCATGAGATTCAATTTCATAGTTAAAATCAAAACCCAGGTTTTCAAAAAGATGTGTTTTTTTAATTAGAACCATTTTATGCTAAACTCACCTTTTTACTAAGGTGGTTAATCAAGTGTTAATCTCAGCGTTAATTCTCACCATAAGCTGAGGAAGTGCCATGTATCATTACCACTATAATAGTTCTAAAAGTTGTAGGAGTTGAAGAGAGCGGTTACCTACTTTTCCGAATTCAAATCGATTCAAAAGCAAAGAACCCTAATTTTTCTTTCTCCCAAGAATCTCTTCTCTCTTCTCAAGTGGTTATCACAAGAACTACCTTCAGGCTCAATTCCACCAGTGTCAAAAAGCTCATTGTCAACACTAATGGCAAGCTAGAACTTTGTTCACCAAGGTTGAATGGGCTGATAATCTGGATTTTGGCCCTGTTTATGAAGTCGATTATGTGAGTCTTCTCAGGAATCGAATCATGCACCGGATCATCAAGTAGCAGAATCTGACCTCGTTCTTTCAGTTGGAAGGACCTGTAATCATTAGTTTG
The DNA here is from genome assembly GCA_949673415.1 of Euphorbia schlechtendalii. Taxonomy (NCBI): domain Eukaryota; kingdom Viridiplantae; phylum Streptophyta; class Magnoliopsida; order Malpighiales; family Euphorbiaceae; genus Euphorbia; species Euphorbia schlechtendalii. Next base: position 22,416 of record CATIWQ010035290.1, read on the forward strand.
AATAGGGTTTTCTGTACTCATCCCTACACCATTCAAAGTTTAAATGATGTTCTGCTGGTGGAATTTAGAGGAAAGTCCTCCCTAATTTGCTCAAGGTTGATATGGAGCATTCTCAACATACCTCACAAAGGCACTCAACTCCGCAGATTCGGAGATGAAGACACCGTGATAATCCTTAAAGATAGGGAACTCCCCTCTAACTACATGTTTGGAGAGATTCTTGTGTCCAGAATGAGCTGGATAGCTAGAGCATGCCACAAATTGGTGGTGAAGGTGTTGTTACCCAAGACCGAGTCTGTCACTAGCTGCACCTATTTTGAAAGTTGTAGGTCTACCATATGGTAAAAGGTAAGAGGCTTAACTAGCCTATGGTGATTCTTCACCACTTGACCTATCTGACTACTATCTATCATTATAGTTACCTCATCTTTGCTTTGATGAGGGCAGTGAAGATAGATATAACTTAGTTCCTAGGGGAGTCCAATGCTATAGTTCTTGCGATAAAGAAGACTCTAGATCTCACACACTTCACCAAACTATTTCATAATCAAGTGCATACTAGGTATAACAAAGCATAAGAGAAATGCAATCTCAAATGTGAACCGATAGTAGTGCTTGTGGACATTCCAAAGGAGGAAGAAGATGGATCTACAGTAGATTTTGAGGGAAGTGAGGATATTATTGGCAATGTGCCTATTAGAGCTATGCTAGAGCAACTCAATACCAATGCTTCCTCACCAAAACCAAAGGCCACTTCTTCTAAGGCTAGGAAGAAGAGCCCTACCAAACCCAAGGTGGATGAAGCACCTGCTCATCCCCAAAGGCAAAGGAGGTAAATGAAAGCTACAACTCACACTCTGAGAGAATCTAAGGTGAAGTAGCAACCTGAGCAGCTGGCTGAAGAAAAGGAAGATGCTACTGAGGCTGAGGAAACCCTGCACTAAAGAAAGAGCAAACATATTATCACAGAAGAATTCGAGGAGCAAGGTGAGGCCAAGAAGTCAAGGGAAGAGGATACAACAAATCCTAAAGCTGCGTTTGAGATCAATGAGGCCATTGCTACCTAAAGTTGCGTCTGAGATCAATGAGGCCATTGCTAAAGCTAAAGGCATTCAGCGTAAGCGTTCTACCACCAACCAGCCCTTATAGATAAATGTGCAAGTGGTGAGCAATGATAAGTGAATAATTACACTTATCATTATGATAATTTTACACATTAAACACCATAGTTTAAGTCATTTTTATACTTCATATAAAAGATTTCACGTGGCATGTAGTTGTTTTTTATGCAAACATAGGTTCTAGGTAAATCTTGGAAGTAAAATGATTAAAGATGGAAATCTATAAAAAAAAGAGTGAAAAAGGTGCAAAAAGATGCATGGAACTTAAGAATTTGGCTTAGGATCGAAGCTGTTAAAGATCGGTAAAGTTACAAGAAGGATTCTGAAGATAAACACAATTCATGGTAGCGACAACCATTCACGGTCGTGACTTAGTATTCTTCAGAACAGATAGTTGCCAACTAAATATTCACAATCGTGACATGTACTTCACGGTCGTGACTTTGATGATTTTTTGGTCATCTCTTCTCAACTATCAACCGCCAGATAAGAAAAATCAACCACCATCAACTACCAAATGAAAAGACACCTTTTGGAAGTCAACCAATCATGAAAAGGTGCCTTTCCATTGTGGATAAGGATAAAGCTTCTCAATGAATCACAATGAAGTGATACAATCTTTTGCCAATGGACACAACTCTTCATTTGGATAGACTCAACCCTTCATACTCTATAAATAGGGCCCCAAACTCAACAATTTGATGGCACAAGTGTGGATAAAGTGGTGCATGGCATGGTAGATGTGTGTGCATAGATAGAGAATAAAAATATCTAGTTTTCACTACGTTCATAAGTGTTAGCGAGAAAATGTATAAGTGATTCAAACCTTATTTTGATCACTAGATTTCTCTACATATTTGAGCGATTGTTGTATAAGTGTAATTGCAAATCACTTATCAATAAAAGTTTTCGTTCTTCAATATTCGTTTATTTGAGATTCACAAACAATAGCATCCTAATGGAGGTTCTGTACGAGTCGAGACAGAATTCGAAGCAGACGCAAGAATTGTGGGAGTTGATGACACCCATTAGAGAGTGGATACGGTTTGATTAACTTTAGCTTTCACTTGAATACCTTACAACTTTGCTTTGCTTTATACTTATACTTTCTATTTCAAAGTTTATAATATGTATATGTCTCATAATGTGTATTTCGTGTTGAGTCTTTTATATTAATCAAGTTATATGCTTTTGAGTTAACTATAAGAGTAGTTTCGGGGTTCACGAGATTGTGTATAATCATTGGATTTGTGATTATAACATTGTTTAGTGAGCCAACATTTTTGGAATGGTAACTTGCTAAATATGGCTATGTGAGAGCGACCCGTACTAAGCATAGTAATATTGTTATCCTAGTGTATATAATTATCTTAATTCGTTTGCACTAGATTCAGAAAAGTCATTTCATGTGTTGCTCTGCGGTGAATAATTGAATATCTGAGTGTTTAGAACTGAATCTGTTAAATTAATCTAATAAACGTAATATCTTTGATGACCTTCCATATTTTCTTTTCTATACTTGTTCATAAGGAATATCTATATACTTTTTATCTTCTCTAATCTTTCATACATTTGTCTATCCATCCATCATTCCAATCCTCCAAACTAAATTACATTATTTTCTTTTGTTCCGTTCCTCTTATTGATATTTAGAGCTGGTTCCTTCCCTGTGGGATTGATATCTTTTAAAACTACATCACAACTGTATACTTGCAGTTATCATAATTTTTTTATTTGATAAGTGGTATTGACAACACCTATACTTTAAAGCAAAAATATTGCGAACAAGTTATTAAACTTATTAGTAGAAAAGTGGCAAAAAAGTTTTTGGTGCCGTTGCCGGGGATAACTCTTTCGGAACGAGTATAGCCAAAAACTTTGCGAACAAGTTTTTGGCGCCGTTGCTGGGGAAGGCAAGTGCGTTTTAGAGATCAAATTACCAGAGAATGGGCAATTATATATATGCGTCTATGAATTATGGAACTAAGTCTAAAAATTGAAGAAATAGAAGGATTAAAGAAGGTCGCTATCGTGACTATAGATCATGCTCATGAAGTTATACAACAAAACCTTATGTTCCAGTTTTGAAGGAAACAACGATCATGACAAGCCTTCACGATCGCGACACGGGCCCCTGATTCTCCTTCACTATAAATGGGTATATTCTTTTCTTATCTTTTTCAAATTTTAGACTGGTATTTGTTTATGTGTGTTTAATTTGGTTTTTAATAAAGTCTCTCACAATGAGGACATTGTGTTCTTTAGTGTGGGGGTGCAATTGTAAAATCCCAAAAATCCCAAAAATCCAAAAAAAATTAAATAAAATTAAAAAAATAGAATAATTTGAAATTTTTTCTTGATTTTGTATTATTTATACATTATCCATACCTATACTTTACTAACATTTATCCAAGGTTATTTTGAGTGTTAAGTATTTCAAGTTTGATGTTAGTGCAAAATTTGAGCGCTATTAGCACAACATTTGGCAAGGATGAGTGGTGAGTAACATTCGAAAGCAACATTCTAAGTAAGTTTCAATTTACATTTCAATGCAACATGAATTAGTATAAGTTGTATAGTTTTAGTTTAATGCTATTGATAAGTTTAAGTGGAGTAATATCTAATAGTATTCTTACTATGAGTTGTACATGCAAATCTCGAATAAGTCCTATAAGTATTGAGTGTGTTTAAAGTGTTAGGAAACTATAGCCTTAATACTTTGAAATTGATCAATAAAGGATGAGGGTATTAAGAGTGAAAATATCAAAAGAAAGAGAGGATAACCAATGAGTTATGAAAAAGGTGAGGAATGGTACGGAGCAGAAACTGCAACCATTCAATGAGTAAAAAAAGAAAAGAAAGAAAAGTACGAAAAATTGGTGCAAAGTACAAAGTACTTCAAAAACATATCTTAAAAGAAAAAAATGAGAGAGTGGTATGGAGCATAAAATGCAACCACTGAAAAAAGAGGAAAATGGTATGGAGCATAAAATGTGACCACTAAGAGCGTTTTAGTATCCTAAGTTACCTAAAAATGCCTTGAGAGAAAATTATTCAAAGTGTGCTCCCTTTTGTCCTTTATACTTTAAACTATGCTTAAGAGAAGGAAATATTCGAGTATGCATATAACGCTTATATGAAGATGCGATTCGGTTAAACCTCCATTAAGAGCAGAGGTGTGCAACTAGACTATATGAATTGCACATTACTAATTTGTGGGAAATTTTGGACTTCTACTTGAATCTTATGCAACGTGGGAATGCGGTACTCACTGCAATAGTCTTTCGCCAAATGAGGTACGAACTTGAATACTATTTTATGCACTTCTGTTGAATTTACCTTGAGAACAAGGCAAAAGTTAAGTGTGGAGGTGTGATAAGTGTATAATTATACTTATTATTATGATAATTTTACACATTAAACACCATAGTTTAAGTCATTTTTATACTTCATATAAAAGATTTCACGTGGTATGTAGTTGTTTTTTATGCAAATGCAGGTATTAGGTAAATCTTGGAAGTAAAATGATTAAACTTGGAAATATATAAAAAAAAGTGAAAAAGGTACAAAAAGATGCATGGAACTTAGGATTTGGCTTAGGATCCATGCTTTCAAAGATCGGTAAAGTTACAAGAAGGATTCTGAAGACAAACATAATTCACAATCGTGACAACCATTCGCGGTCGCGACTTAGTATTCTTCAGAATAGATAGTTGCCAACCAAATATTCACGGTCGTGACATGTACTTCATGGTGGTGACTTTGACGATTTTTTGGTCAACTCTTCTCAACTATCAATTGTTCGCCACTTTTCTACTGATAAGTTTAATAGTTATTCACAAGATTCGGCTATATATCAATGGTGTCAAAAACTTGTTCATGAAAAATATAGGTGTTGTCAGTACCTCTTATCAAATAGAAAAATAATGATAACTGCAAGTATACAATTGCGATGTAGTTTTAAATATATCGAAACCACAGGGAAAGACTAGTTCTAAAGATCGACAAGGAAGGTAAAACAAAGAAAATAAAATATAATAAAGTAAAGGTTAGGAAAGAAGGATTAGAATGAAAAACGAGTAAATATAGGTATGAAATATTAGAGAACCTAAATATATAGATTTTCCTTACGAAATAAAAGCATGCAAATTCAACAAAGATGCTATGATTCACTAAACTAATCTAAAAGACTCGGTTCCAAATACCCATATGTTCAATTATTCATAGCAGAGCAACACATGAAATGACTTTTCTAAACCTAGCGCAAATGAATTAAGACAATTATATAAACCTGGAAAACGGCAATACTATGCTTAGCACGGGTCGCTCTCACATAGCCATATTTAGCAAGTTACCATTCCAAAAATGTTGGCTCACTAAACATCATTATATCACAGATCCAGTGATTATACACGATATCGTTAACCCCGAAATTACTCTTAAAATTAACTCCAACCCATATAACTTGATGAACATAAAAGACTTAACACGAAATACGCATTATCACACATAGACATATCATAAACTTCGAAATAGAAAGTAAAAGTAGAAAGCAAAGCAAAGTTGTAAGGTATGCAAGTGAAAGCTAAAGTTGATCAAACCGTATCCACTCTTTAATGGGAGTCATCAATTCTCACAATTCCTGCATTTGCTTTGAATTCGGTCTCAGCCCGTACAGAACCTCCGCTAGGATGCTATACTTTGTGAATATCGAACAAACAAATATTGAAGAACGAAAACTTTTATTGATAAGTGATTTGCAAGTACACTTATACAATAATAGCTCGAGAATATAGAAAAATCTTGTGATCGAAATAAGGATTCGAATCACTTAAACATTTTCTCGCTAACACTTATGAACGTAGCGATTTCTCTATCTAAACACACACTATATCTCTCTCGTGCACTCTAATATTTTCCCTCTGCCTGGCTGAACACACTGTTATACACGAAATTTGTGAGGTTTGGAGCCTTATTTATAGAGTTCGAAGGGTTGCGTCTATCCAAACAAAGGGTTGTGTCCGTTAGTGAAAGATTGCATCTCTTCATTGTGATTGGTTGAGAAGCTTTGATCTAATCCACAATGGATAAGCACCTTTTTATGATTGGTTGACTTCTGATAAGTGTCTTTTCATTGGTAGTTGTTGGCGGTTGATGGTGGTTGATCATGCTTATTTGGCGGTTGGTAGTCAAGAAGATAAAACCAGAAAACCGTCCAAGACACAACCGTGATATACATGTCGCAACCATGAATCTTTGATAGGCAGACTTCTGTTCTGAAGAAGAACAAGTCACGACCGCGAATGATTGTCACGACGATGAATTGTATTTTCTTCAGAATTCTCCTTGCAACTTCACCGATCTTTGACAGCTTCGATCCTAAGCCAAATCTTTGAGTTCCATGCATCTTTTTGTACCTTTTTCACTCTTTTTTCATAGAATTCCCCTTCAGATCATTTTACTCCCAAGATTTACTTAGTATTTGCATTTGCATCAAAAACAACTATATACCACGTGAAATCTTTTATATGAAGTATAAAAATGACTTAAATTGTAGTGTTTAGTATCTAATATTATAATGATAATAAGTGTAATTATACACATATCATACCCCCACACTTAACTTTTTCCTTGTGCTCAAGGTAAATTCAATAGAAGTGTATAAATTGGTAAACAAGTTCGTACCTTATTTGGTGAAAGACTATTGCAGTGAGTACCACATTCCACGTTGTACAAGATTTCAAGTAGAAGTTCAAAATTTCCCACAAATTAATAATGTGCAATTTATATAGCTTAGTTACATACCTTTGTTCTTAATGGAGAGTCAACCGAATCGCATCTTCATATAAGCATTATATGCATACTAGAATATTACCTTCTCTTAAGCATAGTATAAAGTATAGAGGACATAGAAAGCACACTTTGATTAATTTCTCTCAAGGCATTTTTAGGTAACCTATGATGCTAAACCACTCTCAGTGGTTGCATTTTATGCTCCATACCACTCTCCCCTTTTTTCAGTGGTTGCATTTTATGCTTCGTACCACTCTCTCAATTTTTTCTTTTAAGCATATGTTTTTGAAGTGCTTTGTACTTTGCACCCATTTTTCGTGCTATGCTTTCTTTTCTTTTTCTCACTCAATGAATGGTTACAGTTTCTGCTCCGTACCATTCCTCACCTTTTGCATAACTCATTGGTTATCCTCTCTTTCTTTTGATTTTTTCTTTAATACCCTCATCCTTTATTGATCAATTTCAACGTATTATGGCTATAGTTTCCTAACACTTTAAACACACTTAATACTTATAGGACTTATTCGAGATTTGCATATAAAACTCATAGTAAGAACTCCATTAGATATTACTCCATTTAAACTTATCGAAAGCATTAAACTAAAACTATATAACTTATACTAATTCATGTTGCATCAAAATATAAATCAAAACTTACTTGGAATGTTGAATGTTACTCACCACTCATCCTTGCCAAATTGATAAATGTTGTGTTAATAACGCTTAAATTCAACATGCGCTCAAGTTTTGCACTAACATCAAACTTGTAAATACCTAACACTCACAATAACCTTGGATAAATGTTAGTAAAGTATAAGAATAGATAATGTATAAGTGTCACAAAAATCAACAAAAAAATTTCAAATTCTTCGATTTTTCATTTTTTTATTCAATTTTTTTGGATTTTACGGGATATTTACAAATGCCCCCCACACTAAAGAATACAATATCCTCATTGTGAGACATTATAAAAACCAAAAACTAAACTAAAGCTAGTCTAAAAATAGAATTGAAAAAGATAAAGTAAAGAAAAGAATAAACCCATTCCATTGTGAAGGAGAATCCGGGGGACTAGGAGTGAATTGAAAATTTTGTTTTCTAAAGAATGAAAGAAATTTCTGAAGCATCGATTTATTACTTTTCTTTAGAATCTTCATGTCTTTCTTCATAACTCCAAGTTTCGCTTGGCAATTATCCAATTTAAGTTGCATGCTCGCCTTCCAATCTTTTGGAGCTTCTTCATGTTCTTCTATTTCAGTCATCGGGGCTTTTCCTTTGCGACGGCTTATAGATGGATTTGATGGTCCAACAGAAGAATCTTCTTGAGTCAAATTGAGTTTCTTGGTGCGGTTGGAATAGGAGTAGAAAGAATAAACACCTTCATGTTCTTGTAGTAGTCCGGTGTTCTTCAAATAAGTCCCATCTATGTAGCGAAAATACTCACCCAGTTGTTGGACATAGGGGAGTTCTCCTCTTGTACCCAAGATTATGGCAGTGATAATTTTAGTCGCTCCAATCTTGTTTCTCATGCTCGTCTAGTTTTTCTTCATCATATCCCATATAATATCCACAAATTCCGCATTTTGTTTCATCAAAGCATAAGAAAGAACAAACAAGTCTTTCTTTTGGACCTTTGTATTCTATACTCGACAAAATACAGAAGTGGAAAGGTATTTGTGGAGAAGAAGAATGCATTCATCCTTAATGAGTTTGTTAGGAGAATTTTTGGGATCGAAGACACTCTTACCCGATAAATTTGCCCAAACTTGATTAGGTTGAAACGAATACATCATGCTTGAAGAATTGGCAATTTTGAAACCGAACCAATCACCCATCATCTATCTCGTGATGGTGTATTGTTGTCCTTGATTCCAAAATTGTATTGCCTTCTTCCTTGAATCTTCGAATCTAATGTTACCAAACACTCGAGAATCCAATCTCAATTTTGAGGAAAGTGGAAAGTCACAAATCTTGTAAGACCAAGTGCCGAAAGGTAGACTTCCATCTCTTCACGGAGATTATGAGTTTCCAAGAAGACTAAATAGAGGACTATCATACCGGTGATATCCAATTTGCTTAGCTTTTGAAATTTCTTGCCCTCTTCTCTTTTTCTCAATGGGAAAGGATAATTAAATTCTTCTTGAATTGATTGAGCTCCTCTATTTTGTACTGCTCTCTTCACACGAGTCATATTGGTTGGAAGTAAAAGATTTGGAAAGGCTTAGATGCTTGAATGTAGAAGATGAGAAAATCAGAAATTTTGAAGGCTTATTAGAAGGTGTGGTGGCTAGGGCTCAACTTGGACCTATTTATAGAGGTATAATGGGTCTCTAATTGGTCATAAATGGGATTATATCACGATAGAAACAGAATGCTTTGATATCTAGAGTTAACGAGCGTGAATTGAGTCGCGGTCGTGATCTTCTTTGCTCTTCAAATTTCTTCAATTTTTTAGACTTTCACCTATAAAAACTTATAAACACAAACACAAACAAACTTTGTTAAATATAAACAATAAATATTTACTATTATACCTTGAGTAATCATGGTGATGATAGCAATTGAATATCAACGTCTTATTGTTCAAATTTATTTTCATAACAAATACTTATAAGCAAACATAACAAAAGAAAACAATCAAACAAACAAACAAAAATAATATGAAACACAAAACAAATTTAAATCTACCAATACAAATTTTCTAAAATGAAAAGATAAGAAAGTTATTCATTGGAGAAATGATCCTATCATTCGATTAATCTTGTAGTAAAATTCCCTTAAATCTTGCTCGACATCAACCAATAAAACATGAATGTCTTCGATTTTTCTACGGATTGAAATATACCCTTCCATAAGGTCATTTAACCTTCTGTGGAGGTTAGAATTTCTATGTTCCTCTTCCCGTATGTTTTCCCTTTCTCTTTCTCAGCCTGCTTCCACCCTTTCTTCCTATGATCTCCAATTATAAGTTATCCTATCTTCTCCAATGCATACTTTTTAAGAAATTTTTCTCAAAGAAGACTTCCATTGTTAACTCCGGAATTACGTCTGCACTAGTGAAAATTTCCGTAAAATAGGGTAATCTTCCTACTTATCCCAACAGATTTACCATTGTCAGGCACCCATACTCGGTCATTTCGAGATTTTGCACTGCAGACATGAGTGTCTGCATCATAATCCCAGAGACATCGACAGGTGTGCCCTCCAGAATTGCTTCTAAGATAAATAATTCTTCAGGTGTGACAATATCGCTGTTGGATTTGCCAAACAACGCTCCACTTAAGTAAAAGCGTAGTGCCAACAAACAAGGATCACGAATCCACCAGCTGTAGGTAGATTCTTGTTCGTAATTAGTTTGGCTAATAAGGTGATTCCACATTGGTGCAGGACTCCAACCAGGAAGCATTTTGTAGTAACAATCCCTTGGAAATCCCAAACACTTTTCTGAAGCCTTCCTCGTAAGCTTATATTCTTTCCCTTGGTGGCAATAGATCAAACAGTTTTGTCTATCATTTCTCCATACCACTATGACCAGAATTTCTATGCAATTGCTCACATTGTTTCCGAGAGTTAAGTTGGAGTAAATAACAAAATTAAGTATTCTCAAATAATACATAATTCTGTCAAATATACCCAAATGAATAAGACTATTTCTATGAATAATATAGGAACTCTTAAATTCAGTAACTCTGATCATTTCATAATGATCTCCTTTTTCCTCTGAATAAATAGGGAATGGCGCTTCGTACCATTCTTGAATATTCTTGGGTTGTAAAACACCTGATCTCATCGGATAAACCAATTTGTAAGAAAGAAAACTTATAAGGAATGAAAGGATCTAGGTTTTTGGAGTAGATTTTGGTTTGGAAAGAAGAACTCAGATTGCAGAAGTGGGTGATTGATGAACAAACATGCATCAATGTATAGAGTTTTGTGGAATAATTGTTGAATAACTGCTCGAACTTCTGCAGTTGTCACCCAAGTAGCGTTCGTGACTAATAGAATTTTGAGAAACAGAAAGTTTTTTAGGGAAACTCACAAGCACAATAGACAGTCGCAATCGTGAAAAGGAAAAATAGAATAAAATCTTCTATTTGTCAAAAATTAAGATGAAATATTCTGACGTATCACCTCCAAGATTATTATTTCATAAACTTTTCATATCTAGAATGAAATTTAGAAAATTGTATGGTAAAAGAAAATGAAACAAATAAATGATTTTTAGAAAGTATTTACCTTCCCCGGACAATTCGATTTCTAGAATGCACTTGCCTTCCCTAGCAACGATGCCAAAAACTTGTTTGCCACTTTTCTACTGATAAGTTTAATAGTTTGTTCACAAGATTCGGCTATATATCAATGGTGCCAAAAACTTGTTCACGAAAAATATAGGTGTTGTCAGTACCTCTTATCAAATAGAAAAATGATGATAACTGCAAGTATATAGTTGCGATGTAGTTTTAAAAAATATCGATCCCATAGGGAAGGACTAGTTCTAAAGATCGAAAAGGAAGATAAAATAAAGAAAATAAAATATATTAAAGTAAAGGTTATGAAAGAAGGATTAGAATGAAAAATAAGTAAATATAGGAATGAAAGATTAGAGAACCTAAATATATAGATTTTCCCTACGAAAGAAGGATAGTAGAGAAAGCATGCAAGTTCAACAAAGATGTTACGATTCTCTAAACTAATCTAACAGACTCGGTTCTAAATAACTAGACGTTCAATTATTCACCATAGAGCAACACATGAAATGACTTTTCTAAACCTAGTGCAAACGAATTAAAACAATTATTTTAATCTGGACAACGTTAATACTATGCTTAGTATGGGTCGCTCTCACATAGCCATATTTAGGAAGTTAACAATCCAAAATTGTTGGCTCACTAAACAGCGTTATATCACTGATCCAGTGATTATACACAATATTGTTAACCCCGAAATTACTCTTAAGATTAACTCCAATGCATATAACTTGATTAACATAAAATACTTAATACGAAATACGCATTATGACACATAGACATATCATAAACTTCAAAATAGAAAGTATAAATATAAAGCAAAGAAAAGTTGTAAGGTATGCAAGTGAAAGCTAAAGTTGATCAAACCGTATCCACTCTTTAATGGGAGTCATCAATTATCGCAATTCCTGCGTATGCTTTGAATTCGGTCTCGGCCCGTACTGAACCTCCGCTAGGATGCTATTCTTTGCGAATATCGAACAAACGAATATTAGAGAATGAAAACTTTTATTGATAAGTGATTTGCAAGTACACTTATACAACAATAGCTCAAGAATATCGAGAAATCTAGTGATCGAAAAAAGGATTTGAATCACTTAAACATTTTCTCGCTAACACTTATGAACGTAGTGAACTCTCCATCTATACACACACTATATTTCTCTCATGCACTGTAATATTATCCCTCTCTAGTTGCCCACACTGTGATGCATGAAATTTTTGAAGTTTGGAACCCTATATATAGAGTTCGAAGGGTTGCGTCTATCCAAATGAAGGGTTTTGTCCATTGGTGAAAGATTGCCTCTCTTCATATTGATTGGTTGAGAAACTTTGATTTAATCCATAATGGATAGGCACCTTTTCATGATTGGTTAACTTCAGATAAGTGTCTTTTCATTGGTAGTTGTTGGCGGTTGATCATGCTTATTTGGTGGTTGATAGTTAAGAAGATAAAACTAGAAAACCATCCAAGTCACGACTACGATATACAAGTCGCGACCATGAATCTTTGATTGGTAGACTTCTATTCTGAAGAAGAACAAGTCACGACCGTGAATTGCATTTTTCTTCAGAATTCTCATTGTAACTTTACCTATCTTCGATAGCTTCGATCCTAAGTTAAATCTTTAAGTTCCACGCATCTTTTTGCATCTTTTTTACTCATTTTTCATAGGATTCCCCTTTTGATCATTTTACTCCCAAGATATACGTAGTATCTACATTTGCATAGAAAACAACTACATACCACGTGAAATCTTTTATATGAAGTATAAAAATGTTTTAAACTATAGTGTTTAGTGTATAAAATTAATATGATAATAAGTTTAATTATACGCTTATCATAACTCGCATAAGCCTTTATTAGACATGCTTTCTTAGATATGGATTTTTGAAATGGACATTAATTCTTTTCATTTTATTTAAATAATGACACTGAATTTATCCAATTTTCTTATTAAAATAATCTTATTTAAGACATTTAATGCAAGTACATAAAGCAAGAAATGTAGATATAACGAAAATAACACTTTATTAATGAAATGTAACTTGACTACAAATGTTAAGAAAGATTTCCAATGAGTAACTCTCATTGTTGACTAGCCTATATAAGCTATCTAATTCATCGAGCACAAATATACCTTAATTTTTACCGGTATAGACGAAGAGGTTATCAATCTGATGGGTGATTTGGATTTCTATTTTTTATGTGCTTCTTTTCCCATTTAGTTCTTTCAATTTAGATGTGATAGCTCTTTATCCTATCCTGGTTCACCAAGATGACAAACTCGTTTCGGTTGAGGTATATGGTTCTCATAGCTCCTTTGCTCAAGACTCGCTTTATGACGAACGATCCTTCCTAATAAGGCCAAAACTTCCCCCTGGCTTCGGTGTTCAATGCATTGGTGTTCAATGGTTTCAACTATTTCAAAACCAAGTCTCCTGCCTTCAAGGATACCTCTTGATGCTTGATGCGGTTGTTGTATACGCTTGCCATGCATTGTTGATTATCTAAAGATGGTCTAGTGCTTGAAGTCTTTGCTCCTCCACCAGATTCAATTGTTCATATCTTTCTTTGGCCCATTCAGACTCGCTTAGTTGGGCTTCCAATGTAACTCTTAGTATCTCACTTTAGTTTAGATAGGTAATATTGCTTCCATTTTTTAGACTAATGAGTAAGGGGTGTGCCCCATTAGCGTCTTGACACTCGTTCGATAACCCCATAGGGTGAATGGTAGCTTGTCTGCCTAATCATGATAAGTTACCACCATTTTAGATAGAATCTTCTTGAGAGACTTGCTGGCAATTTTAACCGCCCCATTGGCTTGTAGTCAATATGGTGATGATAGATTCGATAATGTTCCAAGAGTTTTCTTGAAATCTTACTCCATTATCGGATATGATGTGAGAAGGGATATCATATCTCATGAAAATTTTCCTTTTTATGAATTTGGCTAACTTCTTGGCGGTAATATTGGTAAATTATTCGGACTCTACCCTTTTTGAGAGGTGGTCGACTGCCACCATTATGAATCTATGTCCATTTATTGAGTATGGTCGAATCTCACCTATAATGTCTATCCCACATGCCGAGAATAGCTAAGGAGTAGAGAGGTAATGGAGTTCAACTAGCTGTAGGTGTTGAATATCACCATATATTAGGCACTCATGGCATTTCTTAACTTTTGTCAAGTAATCAGCTACCATGGTTGTCCAAATATAGCATTGTCTTTGAATCTTCTTTACTAGGGCTACACCATTCATGTGCAGTCTACAATCCCCTCTTTATATATTTTTCATGATACGAGTGGTTTCTTTTTCATTCAAGCATCTTAGTAGTAGTTTGTTACTGGCTCATTTGAACAAGTCTTCCCGTACTAGACGAAATTGTGCTGCCAGCTTCCTCAACGTGGTGCGGTTTGATATTGATGACTTATAGGGATATTGGCTGAGTTTCATGAGTTGGAAGATGTATGTGAACCAAGGTTTTAGTTCTTCCCCTAATTCTGCTATCATGTGAGTTTCATAGTAGGTAATTTTAGCTTATTGAAGCTTCAATGGTCTAATCGGTTACGCTTTGGGCCCTTCGCACATGGAGGATAGTGTCCCTAATGAGTCTTCCATTTGGTTCTCATCCCGCGGTACATGTAGATAGTGAAACTATCTTAACTTTGTTGACCGCTCCCATACTTCTTTAACTTAAGGGCGGAGTGACTCTTCTTTTATTTCCCAATGTCCTACAACTTGACGAATGACGAGAGCGGAGTCTCTTATGATGTTTGCATGTGTTTCCTCTGCTCAAGTCCAAGTAAGCAAGCTTTGTACTCGGCCTTGTAATTGGTGACGCTGAATTACAGTCTATTTATGATAGGTTTGATTTTGTTTTCTAGAGTGATGATGATTACCCCGAGGCCTGCACCTCTCTTGTTCACGGTCCCATCGAAGTACATTATCCATGATAATCCTTGGTTAACTTATACCATTTCTAGTTGTTCATTTGGGAATTCCAAGTTTTCCACGTAATTTGACTCCAAGAGTTGGTTCGCAAAGAATTCGACCATCGCTCTTCCTTTGGTGACCTTCTTCATGATGTACTTAATGTCCAATTCAGACAGCAACAATAACTAGCAAGGTAGTTTTCCGGTTAGAGTGGGCGATTTCCATCGGATCCACTTTCATGATGGCTTGTATCTTGTAAGATTGAAAATAGTGCCTTAGTTTCTTTGTCAGACAAACCATGGTGGTACAAGTTTTCTCCATGATGGTGTAGCGAGTCTCATAGTCCAGAAGCTTATTGCTCAAGTAGTAGATGAAATGTTCACATTTCTCCTCATCCTCTTGTACTAGCGCTGCTCCAATTGAAGTCTCTTCGAATGTCAATGTATAGAATCAAAGGATTGTTAGGTATTGGTGCTTTAGCACTAGAGGGTTGATGAGGTAAGCCTTAATTTGGTCAAATACTTCTTGACATTGGTCGTTATACTCCACTAGTTGCTGCTTCTGCAATAGTTTGATGATGGGTTCGCAAATGGTAGTAAGTCCATATATAAACCTACTAATGTATTGCAAAGACCCTAGGAATGGTCAGACTGTTTTCTCCATTTTCAGTGTGGGCATTTCCCAGATGGCTTTGATTTAATCTGGGTATATTTTGATGCCTCTTTGACTAACTATGTGCTCAAGTAATTTCTCAGATGTCACCCTAAATATGCACTTCTTTGGGTTGAGTCAAAGAATGTCTCGATCCTTGTGAGGAACCTAACGAAGATAGTAGGGTGCTCTTCTCAATTAGGCAACTTCACCATCATGTCATCGACACAAACCTCTACTTCTTTACGTATCTTGTAATGTAAGAGAGTAGTAATTGCCCTATGATAGTGTGACCAGACGACATGGAGTGGTGGGACGAATGTGCGTGGAATGAGAGGCGCGGTTCACCGGGGTGTTTAAAAAGTGCACCGGGTCGGGGACCTAGAAAGATTTGGTAGAGAGAGCGAAAACATTTTAGATTAGTTCAAACTCGAATCCGTTGTCTCTTAGTGTGGAGTTGCCACCTGGATTAGCTCTTTCCAGGAATTAGAGTCTTGTGAGGCTCAACGTCCGGGGGACGGCCCACTAAGACACAGAGATTCGGGTTCGGGATAAGTTGCTTATTTCTTATGTGATCACATTATTTTACATCTATAGAAAACCGTATTTCTTAGTTGTGCATATTCGAACTTATGTCATTTTTTGGAGTTTATACGCATGATTCACATATAGAAAAGCAATAAATCCATCCATAAAGCATTAAATAAATGTGGAAAAGTAAATTAATAAGTACAAAAATTGGGGGATGCTACCGCCTGCCTAATATATTAATTGCATTTTCTCAAAAATATATGCAATACTCGAAGGAAAATAAAATCCTAGGCATACATCTAACCTGCATCCACAAAGGTTAGCACAAGATATGACACATATGTTCGATTTCATTTTAGCGAGGCCCGTGTGGCCTAATTAAAACATCGATGGTTTAAAGTTCTTATTTTAAATAAAAATGGTTCATTTTT
This sequence comes from Euphorbia schlechtendalii, assembly GCA_949673415.1. NCBI lineage: Eukaryota > Viridiplantae > Streptophyta > Magnoliopsida > Malpighiales > Euphorbiaceae > Euphorbia > Euphorbia schlechtendalii. The sequence continues at coordinate 39,129 of CATIWQ010035290.1, forward strand.
ATTTACACATACATTGATCAATTTTATTAGTTAAAATGACCAAATGGCAAAGTGGTGAGGCTTGTTATCCAGGAATACTTTTTATTCCCTTGATGGGGGTATTCTAATATGAAAAAATAAAAAAGAAATAAAAGATCAAGAAGAGAATTACAACATTTACAATAATAATAAATAAAATAATTCCTAAGCCAACATGTAAAAAGAAATTAAGAAAAAATCAAGGAGTATGAAATGAGCAGCTCTAGGAACTCAGAGGCTTTACCCTTTCAGCGTGAATCCACTTCGAAATATCCGTTTGATCCCCGGGAGCATTCCTCGTTCGTTTTGATTTAGTTGTGGTTTAATTGGAAAATAAGTGTTTATTTATCCTAAAGATAATCAGACTCGGGTTTTAAATTTGTTTTAGACCCGAGAATATCTGAGGATTGTTGAAGAAAAGTAGATGAAGAAGGATTTGAAAATAATTAAAAGTTGGGATCCAAGTAATTCCAGAGAAATTTTTGTTATTTTTCTTGTTGTTTTTTCTGAAAATCAGATTTTTCTATGAAATTTCGAACCCCTTTCTACTAAAAATTCCCCCTGTTTATAGGGCGAATTTTTTTTCCAATATTTGGTCACACCCTTGCCCACGAGGGTGGGTGGCCCATGAAAATCATATTTTCATGGGCCGTTCCCTCTAATTTATTTTTTTATTATTTTTTAAATATTTTTTTTTAATTTTTCAAATAATAAAAAAAATATAAAATGATTTAATTAAATTATTTTGAACCCTTAAATATTTATTTATGTCCCTTAAAAATATTTTAAGCCTTTAAATTTTCACTTTTATGCTTTCAAATATTTTCTATGGTCCTAAATATTTATTTAGGGTCCCAAACATTATTTTTAACGAGGAGAACTAACATTTGAAGATCATCGGAAGGTAAAAAAATGTGTGATTCAAGGATAAAAATTCCGAAAAGTCATCATCATTGAACACCCGAGCTGGTACAAAATCTCGTGCTTACAATTGCCCCTCGTGTGATAATTGCTGGTTGTATAACCAGTATGATCACACGAAAAGGAG
>CATIWQ010035291.1:0-47115 GCA_949673415.1 Euphorbia schlechtendalii
TGGTGAAAAAGAAGAATAATCAGAGAAGAGAAATACCAGAAGGAGATCCTTTCATTGATGAGGTTGATCAGATCTCGCAACAACCAGAAGAAACTCAAGCGAAGGCAAATGTAGCTAAAAATCCAGGTTTGATAATCATCACTACTCAACTGATAGGAAGTGATAATTATTTGGCCTGGAAAAATTCGATCATTCGAGCTTTAACTGCTCAAGATAAGCTAAAGTTCATTGATGAAGATCTTGAGATACCTGAAGAAGAAACATCATAGTACAAGAGGTGGAGGAGGGATGATTGCTTGGTAACTTCCTGGATCTTGAATACGCTTTCTAAAGATCTGGTGGAAGGTTTTACTTACTCGAGCTCTGAATTGGAGCTTTGCGAGGCTATTGAACATCGCTTTGGAGACTGCTGTGGATCGCTATTGTTCAACATCAAGAAAGAATTAAGCAATTTCCAACAAGGAAATATCTCTGTATTGCTTTGATTCGATAGATTAAAGAAGTTTTGGAATGAGTTGTTGCTGCTTAGGCCACTGCCTAAATGCAAGTGTTGAGCAAGTAGATCGTGCAATTGCAATGCTTTTGGTAGAATATCAGATCAAGATGAGGAGGATAGGCTGATTCAGTTCTTGATGGGCTTGATAATCATTATGCACATGTGAGAGACCAAATTCTGCTCATGGAACCACTGCTTGGAATAGATAAAGCCTACTCCATGATAAACAGAATTGAGAAGAAACATGAGATTAGGCCTGAAAGATTCATGGAAATCATGAATTTCAGCTCAGAAGCAAAGAGAGTTGAAATTGCAAATTACTCAAGGGAGAAAGGTGAGGGTATATCGAGTGGAAGATTTAAGAAGGTTAACAAAGATAACCTTTTCTATGAACATTGCAGAGAATTCAGGCACACCAAAGATGAATGTTTTGATCTTGTGGGGTATCTACATTGATGGACTGGGCCAAAAAAAGAACAACAAGCTTAGAATCAACCAAGGCATAATCCAACATACATAACTCATGCTAACCAAGTAGAAAGTCAATATGAAGCAAAAGAGGAGCAAGATTCCATGGATTTTATAATACAGGAGATATACAAAATGATGAAAGGGAAGCAAGTGGTAGCAAAAACTCCTATCAACTCTGATTTTTCTGCTTTTGCTGGTTTTTCTAGTAAAAATCCTAACATTTCTTTAAATGAAACATGGATTCTAGATAGTGGAGCTAGTGCTCATATGTGCAGTAAGAAGAGTAATTTCAAGAAAATAGCAAGAGTTAATAGTAGCTATGAAGTGATTTTGCCTGATGGAACTGTAAAAAAAAAGTAACTCATGTTGGAACTATATTGCTAGAAGAAACCTTGATGTTAACAAAGGTTTTGTATGTGCCAGAATTTAGATACAATTTACTATCTATTGGGTAATTGACTAGATTTTCAAAGATTGAAGTGATATTCTGTGGTGATTATTGTTCACCACAGAACCTGAGCACTAAGAAGTTAGTAGCAGTGGCTTGGCTTGTTAAGGGACTCTATCAAATTGATAGCACTTCTTTCAACAAGCAAATAATTGAGAAATTCACAAAAGATAAAGTTTTCTCAGCATTGACAGCAAACGCTAGTGAAGTTTTAGCATTTGAAGTCGATATATGGCATCTCAGACTAGGCCATGCTTCTATAGATTGCCTAAGTCATATTAATAACGTTGTAATGAAGAATTCTTCAAAACTGTGTCAAATATGTCCCTGTGTCAAATAACACAGAGTTTCTTTTAATAAAATTCAGATTTCTTCTGAAGGAATTTTTCAATTGTTGCATATAGATGTGTGGAGGCCTTATGGCACTGCAACTTTGACAGGGGTAAGATTCTTTTTTACTATAGTTGATGATTTTAGCAGATCAACTTGGGTTATTATGTTAAAATACAAGTCAGAAGCAGTCACGACTTTGATAGTTTTCTTGAAAATGATTGAAACTCAATTCAATGCTAGAGTCAAAATAATCAGAAGTGATAATGACACTGAATTCATCAACTCACAAATGGTGAACATATTGCAGAATAAAAGGATTCTACATCAGAGGACCTGTCCTTATACCCCATAACAAAACGGGGTAGTGGAGAGGAAACACAGGCACTTGTTGGAGATTGCAAGGGCAGTTATGCTTCAGTCAAATATGCCAAGTAAATTCTGGGGGGAAGCAGTTATGATAGCAACCTCAATTATCAATATTCTGCCAACAAAACTATTAGATTGGCAGAGTTCCCATGAAGTATTGTTTCAGAAGAAACCAGATTACAGCAAGTTTCATGTATTTGGTACACTGTATTTTTATAAGATTCTGACACCTCAGCAGAAACTTTAAGCTAGAGCACATAAAAGCATCTTTCTTGGTTTTTCACCAGGATAAAAGGGGTAAAAATTGTATGATCTAGAGAAGAAGAAGATAGTAGTCTCTAGATATGTTGATTTTTTTGAAGATGTTTATCCATTTCAACAACCACAGATTACAGATTCAAAGGAACACAACACGGACACAATAGAAGAGCCTACCAATACAGAAGAATTGGCTCATAGCAGAAGTGGAAGGCTAATAAATAGGCCTAACTGGACAAGGGATTATGTGATGCAAGGAGCTGTAGAGAAGGATTTACAGTCTCATTATTCCCTCTTGACAAATGTTGGTCTGAATAAGGAACCAAATAATTACAAGGAGGTTATATTGAGTTCAAACTAGATTGCAACAATGGATGCAGAAATTGAAGCATTGGAGAAGAATGGAACCTGGATCTTAACAGAAAAACCAGCACACAAGAAACATATTGCATACAAATGGGTTTACAAACAAGGATGATGGCATAGTAGACAGATACAAAGCCAGATTAGTGGCAAAGGGTTTTCACTAAGTTCAGGGGGTGGATTCCTTTGAGTGCTTTATTCCAATTGCCAAATCAGTTACTGTGAGAACAATGTTGGTAGTTGGTGCAACAAAGAAATGGAAAGTACATCAAGTTTATGTTAATAATGCATACTTGCATGGATATGTTGATGAAGAATTATATATGCTACCTCCCGAGGGATATAAAAGAGCTAAACCAAACCAAGAATGCAGGCTTATGAAGTCAATCTATGGTCTTAAGCAGACTGGAAGTCAATGGCATAAAGAAGTAACAACCAAATTACTAGATTTTGGTTTTGACAGATCAAGAAATGATTACTACTTATTTTTGAAAAACACAGGAAGGGAATTCATAGCATTATTGATCTATGTAGATGATATCCTGATCATGTGGTCTAAAGATGACTTGGTGACAAAGTTAAAGAATTTCCTACATTCTTTGTTTACTATAAAAGATTTGGGGGAAGCAAAATACTTCCTTGGAATTGAGGTGTACCAGTCACAAGCAGGAAACTTCATCTGACAGAGTAAATATATTACTGATCTTATTCAAGATGCTGGTTTACTAGGTTGCACTCCAGTTTCAAATCCAGTCAATAGTGGAATCAACCTCAACTTAGAAAGTGAACCTTTAACAGAACCTGATAAATACAGAAAATTGGTAGGCAGACTACTGTACCTAAACTTCATAAGGCCTGATTTGTCTTACTGCGCATAAAAATTGAGTCAACACATGCAAAAGCCTTGTGAACATCATTGGTAGGCAGGTTTACATGTATTAAAGTATCTAAAGGGGACTCAACAACTAGGCTTATTTTATTCTGCCAACAATTCCCTGGTATTACATGGCATCTGTGATGCTGATTGGGCCACTTATCCTACAACTAAAAGGCCACTCATAGGATATTGCCTGTTCCTAGGTACTTCCTTAGTATCTTGGAAAACCAAGAAACAAACAGTTGTTAGCGGATCAACCGCAGAAGCTGAGTACAGAAGTCTAGCTATTACATCATGTGAGGTAAAATGGCTTATATACATAATGACTGATTTCAATCTTTCAGTTACTCTACCAATTCCCCTAAGTTGTGATAGTCAAGCAGCAATCTCCATTGGAAAGAATCCTGTAGCACATGACAAAGTGAAACATGTGGAGATTGATTACCACTTGGTTCGAGACATGATAGATGAAGGACTTCTGGTTACTCCATATATTCACGCAACAAAGCAGTTAGCTGATCTCTTCACCAAATTTAAGAGCTACAATAGCATGGCAGATCCTTTACTTCAAATGGGTCTCATCCAGCTAACAGATGTACCATCTGAGGGGGGGGGATGTTAGATTGATTAAAGACCATTATACCGCACTTATACCTTCCTTATACCGCAGCAGTTCACTATAGCTACAAGGTCTGCCAGCATGTCAAACTCAGCAGAATAAGAGAGGGAAATTCTGTTAGATGTCACTATCCATTCATGTAGCAAACTTTACGTTTTTAGACTTTGAGCTAGTATATAAAGCTCATCTTCTACAATGTATTTGGTACATTTTTCCATTAAGTAAAATCAAGATTTTCGCAATTAGTAAATAAAATGGATATAAAAAATTAAAATGCAATAATAAAGAGTTAATTGTTTAATGACGGAAGATATAGTGAAGGTAATTTTGTTCCGAATGTATTTATATGTCTATTCACCCATTTTTACAAATGTAATAATTATGAGAAAAAACTGTTCTTACAATTCCAATCTAGATATAGTTAAAGAAAAATGTCTCTCTAAGAATAATTTTCTAGTGGTTAAACTTTCAACTTTTACGGTTTAACTAGTAATTTTAAACACTTAGACCGACACCATTGTATAAAACTAAAAAAATAGTTTAAGAAATATTTCAAGAGAAATGTTAGTACACTGTACAATATTTATTTTTGGGTACTGTCTATATTATTGTCTTTATATTTTGTGATAGAAAAGTGGGACAGAGTAGAAGCAATATTAATGAAATCAAATCATATATTTGATAAAGTCACATGAACCCACATGAAATTAGAGATCAAACCCGCTCCTCCTCTCATCACTGCATCTGCATGTGCATTTCTTTTAATTTCCAATCAGTATTCAAACCCTTCTTTTATTTATTAGCTACTAGTACAGAATGAATATGAATGTGACTCTTGCATAGTGTATCGTTGACCATTGTTTATTTAGAAGAAAATGCACATCTCAAACTGATTCAGAAATGTTGTTTAGTATAAACAATAATCAAATATATAAATACAAAAATTGAAATGGTCTTGCGTATTTTGTAGTATAATTGTGTGACGTTTATTTCCTGCAAACTAAATATATTGTTAACAATACGAGACAATTAATTTCTCATAAAAAGAAGAAGACAATATATATATATGCATATTTTGTTCATTCTAAGAAATGGTATACATTTAATTTTGTATTTTGGCTTTTCAGCATTGTTGAGTTTGAGTTATATATCAAATCATGTAACCAAAATTCTTTATTTTGAAAGGTTTACGATGTTGCCAGAACCGAACCCGGATAATCTGCAAGACATCAATCGATTTAGGGAATAGAAAAGTGACTTACCTTAAAAGATTATTTGAATGTTTTTCATATAGAGAGGATGATGGTAATGTGACATAATTGTTCCTGTCAAGTTTATTTGAAATACTGGAATTCTGATAAATTTGATAGGAAATTTATAAGTTATAGTTACCTCTTGTGACGTTGACCATTTGAATTGTTATATATATATAATGAGTTTAAAGTACATGGTTTATTCTACAACATAAAGAATAACGACATTTTCATCTTTTAAATGTTTCAAATCAACAAAAATAGAAATGAAAATGGGTTTTATCTAAGGGTAATTTTATAAATTGGAGAATCATATTTAAAAAATACCCCTTTTGAACTTTCTAATTTATTAATTAGCATTTCTATTTACTAAATACATTTTTCATTTATTTCATACCCCAAACACAAAAGCAAATCAAATTCAAATTTAAATCAAGATTAATTAGAAATTACATTCCTAAATCGTTGCAACCTCAACATAAATCGAAACTCTCTCATTCTCTTAGAAAATCACGATTTCTAATTCTTACTTCCTCAACACCACAATTTGTGTCCCGACTGCAAATCACATCCAATTGTGATTCTTCTTTACACTACGCCATAGATGGTCTATCGCAACAACAATAAAATGTTGCCTAAAGTGCCAAAAATGTTGCGAAAGCACTTGTCACAACACTTTTCCGTGAAAAAAGTCGTTGGTGATGCTTCCCTTGCGAAAAGTCATTTTTGCAACACTTTTTTTATTTCTCGCAACGCTATGAAAAGTGTTGCAACAAGTGACTTTTCGCAACACTTTTTTAATACTTGCAACGCTTTATGTTGTGTTGCAAACAATATCTGTCACCGTCAACTTTAACGTCTGTTAATTTTTTTTGTAATACTTTTGTTGTTTTCTCGCAACACTTTTATTATAACATTTTTAACAATTTGGCAACACCTTGTTCAGTTTTCGCAACACTTTTTGAAAGACACTTATTTCGCATTTGAAACACTTTTTGGGTTTATTGCAATACATTTGTAAAACACTTAATTGATGTCATAATTCAAAAAAATTGAAATTCATTTTTTTATATAATTCATAATGCATAATATTCAATTGTATACAAATTCAAATGAGAACTAAAAAATACATAATACTATACAAAATAAAAATAACGCTACTAAAAGTGTACAGTGTTTCCAAAAGATTCTGAAACCAATCTTTACACATTTGAAGTTTAAACCACTCGCCATGCTTCTGAAGCATTGCTCTCATCATCTTCATAAGCAGATTCACAACCTACATTATAGAAGAACAAAAGAAGAATATTATCGCTTAGTTCCACTTCAGCAGAGTCAACAAATACTAATAAGTATGAAGCATGGATAAATGAATTAGATATTGTATCTCGGATCCAACTCAGGTTAATATTTGCCACTTTCGTACTGATAAGTTTAATAGTTTGTTCACAAGATTCGGCTATTTATCAATGGTGCCAAAAACTTACTCACAAAAATATAGGTGTTGTCAGTACCTCTTATCAAATAGAAAAATGAAGATAACTGCAAGTATACAGTTGCGATGTAGTTTTAAAAGATATTGATTCCACAGGGAAGGGCTAGTTCTAAAGATCAACAAGGAAGATAAGATAAAAAGAAAAGAAAATAATGAATAGTTTGTTTGGAAAGGAGGGTTAGAATGAAATATAAGTAAATATAGGTATGAAAGATTAGAGAATCTAAATATATAGATTTTCACTACGAAATAAGGTAAGCAGAGAAAACATGCAAGTTCAACAAAGATGTTACGATTCACTAAACTAATCTAATAGACTCGGTTCTAAATACTCAGATGTTCAATTATTCACCGTAGAGCAACACATGAAATGATTTTTCTAGATCTAGCGCAAATGAATTAAGACTATCATATAAACCTGGACAACATCAATACTATGCTTAGTACGGGTCGCTCTCACATAACCACATTTAGCAAGTTACCATTCCAAAAATGTTGGCTCACTAAACAGCGTTATATCATAGATCCAGTGATTATATACGATATTGTTAATCCCGAAACTACTCTTAAAATTAACTCCAACGCATATAACCTAATTAACATAAAAGACTTAATACGAAGTACCCATTATGACACATAGACATATCATAAACTTCAAAATAGAAAGTATAAGTAGAAAGCAAAGCAAAGTTGTAAGGTATGCAAGTGAAAGCTAAAGTTGATCAAACCGTATCCACTCTTTAATGGGAGTCGTCATTCCCGTAATTCCTGCATCTGCTTTGAATTCGGTCTCGGCTCATACAGAACCTCCGATCGGATGCTATTCTTTGTAAATATCGAACAAACGAATATTGAAGAACGAAAACTTTTATTGATAAGTGATTTGCAGGTACATTTATACAACAATCGCTCGAGAATATAGAGAAATCTTGTAATCGAAACAAGGATTTGAATCACTTAAACATTTTCTCGCTAACACTTATGAACATAGCAAATTCTCTATCTATACACACACTATATCTCTTTCATGCACTCTAATGGTGCACTCCCTTGATTGCATGAAATTGCAAGATTTGGAGCCCTATTTATAGAGTTCGAAGGGTTACGTTTATCCATACGAAGAGTTGTGTCCATTGGCGAAAGATTGCACCACTTCATTGTGATTGGTTTAGAAGCTTCAATCTAATCCACAATGGATAGACACCTTTTTATGATTGGTTAATTTCTGATAGGTATCTATTCGTTGGTAGTTGATGGCGGTTGATCGTCCTTATCTAGCTATTGGATATTAAGAAGATTAAACTAGAAAACTATCCAAGTCGCAACCGTGATATACAAGTCGTGATCGTGAATCTTTGATTGTTAGATTTCTATTTTGAAGAAGAACAATTGGCGACCGTGAATTGCATTTTTGTTCAGAATTCTCCTTGTAACTTCACCGATCTTTGACAGCTTGGAATCTAAGCCAAATCTTTAAGTTCCACACATCTTTTTGCACCTTTTTCACTCTTTTTTAATAGAATTCCACTTTAGATCATTTTACTCCCAAGATTTACCTAGTACCTACATTTCCATCAAAAATAACTACATACCATGTGAAATCTTTTATATGAAGTATAAAAATGACTTAATATATAGTGTTTAGTGGATAAAATTAATATGAAAATAAGTGTAATTATACACTTAAAAAGTACCGAAGTTGGTGTAGGCTGTGTTGGTATTGATGTTGGCAAAGTTGGTGTTAGTGTTGGTAATATCGACACCGATGTTACCTATGTCTGTGTTGATGTATATACTTATAAGGAGAGGGGTTTTCCAATGCAGACATCGATATTTCCCTAACAGCGGTATACTATCGGCTGTGTTTGGGACAAACTAGCTTTAGAAGCTGGATATTTAGATATGAGTACTTGCAGACACATGCACGGGCCCGAAAACATGCAAAGCGACTAATTGAATAGCAAATTATCGGAAAAGAAAGCATAGAAATGCGAAGGCAGAAACATTACCTTGCCAAATCAGATAAATGTGAAATATTAATTTACAAACCCTAGTGTATTAGAGGTGGAGTGAAATAAAAATAGGCCTAACTACACAAAAGGGTCACATTGGCTGACTACCTACGGACCCTAGCTCAGTCACTACCAGCAGAACCATCTGACTCCTCCTCTTCTCCACCAAAAAACTCCTGGATCCTGCTAGCATGGTCAATGTCATCGTCAGAAGCCTCATGACAGAGAATAGATCCTCCAGATGCCTCTCCCCGAGTGCCAGATATCTTCATCCTCCTCAGCTACTTGGCAAACGCCCACTCCTCTAACTCAATGCTCCTAACCTCAGCCACCGTCCACCCCTTTCTCTTTCCCTTGCCTCTAGAGAGATCCCTCTCCATCCTCTGGATGTGCTCCCCCTGGTCTCGCACTAGGCCCTCTGACAACGCTAGCTGGTCTCCTAGCTCCCGGGCCCTAGCCTTCGTTGAAGATCGAGCCTAACACTCCAATGCAGGCAACACTTGAAATCAAAAATCACAAGTAATATCATAAATATGCATGCACAATTTATCATTACATCATAATCATATCATGCATGAAGTACTATCCATCACATAGGCAACCAGTAGAAACTAAAAAAGCAAAGAGCAGAAAAATTTACCCCAGTAGTGTTATTTTAAATGATGATTAGATCCCTCGCGGAAATGTACTAGAGTGTAACCCACTCTGCCTCGGTTCGACGAACCTGATAAAAAAATGTAAGGATAAAAGCTAGTTAAAAGATAGGAAGATACTTGGAATGAAGGAAACTTACATGCATGGTGTCCTATGGGATGAAGTCTAGAATGTGATGGATGGTTGGGATAAGAGAGAGAAGGTAACATCCATGGGCATGGCCACCCAGCCCTCTATGATACTTGGGGGTGGCATAAGGGGCCCTCCGATCTCCTAGCCTCAAAGCGGATGCCTTTGCTACCACTAGTCTGTAGCCAAAGGCAAAAAGGTCATGGACTAACTCAAGGAACAATTACAGGGGAGGCAACACTCCTAATCAAAGGTAAGAGAAAAAGGAGGCATACCCAAGAAGCACTGATTAAAGAAGGCCGCGAAGTACGGGTCACGGGACTATGGTACGCGCCCGTGTCAGGCACATCTCCGCCACCGTGGTCATCAGCGTCATTATCACCACCCTCCTCCTCCTCCTCACCCCCCTAACTTTGATATTTAAACACGGTGATTTGGGCATGTCTCACGGATATACTTCTAACATTTGAAATATTTCTTTGTAGGGTTAAAGAAATAGCCACTAGCTCCCTTATCAATAGCAAGCAACAAGACAGTACTAAGCGGTCCTCGACCAACAAGTAGCAAGACTCAAAGAAGTGGTGAAGTGAATACCTCAGAAATCCTCATGCGATGATCAATCACTGCAAACCAATAGTCAACTATCCTACGGCTGAACTTTCAACAGAGATTTACTATAGCCGATAACTCAAACCAAAAAATAAAGCATGCGGCTCTCATCCTCCCCCCAATGGTTCTGACGGTAACAATCAACCAGAGATCAATTCACAAGAGGCATTCACTACAGACTTCATGCAAGCCTCACCTCCTTCGACTTATTACAGTCGATGGACTTTCTACAATCCTCACCTTCACCGAATTATCAATGGAATTTCTATAGTCCACACCTTTCTTTGACTTATTATAGTCAATGGACTTTCTACAGTCCTCATCTTCTCTGACTTATTACAATTGATGGACTTTCTACAATCTACACCTCTTCTAGACTTTTTACAATTAATGGACTTTCTACAATCTGCACCTCTTTTAGACTTCTTTTCAATGAATTTCCTATCGACCACATCCCCTTCCAGTCTTCTTATATGTTAACGACAAGCCGGAGGTTGACATTCAGGGGAGACTATTGCCAAAGGGGTAACTCACAAGAAGCACGGCAAAGCTAGTTCCCGATAACACAATGCTAGGATGAAATCATCGGGTTATCATGAAGATCCCACATATGGTAGTGCCAATCACGATCAATTAGGTATCACCTCTAAATCCTGCTGGTCTTTCGATTGTGGGACCATACTGATCTCATATTAGCAGTAATCCCACAAGGGTTAGCCTGTAAGCATGGGATTTTGATCCTCACTCGCGAGTTCAATAATGAAGTTGTAATTTATTTTCCTTTGCTAGTCTTCCACTTTGACAAGGTCTCGGAGGTCCTCAGGAGAAGCATTCCTTGTTTCTTACAAACTTTAGGTAAACCCCTTGATACTAAACCATTTAGGGCTCGGCCAAAGTTAGGCCCAATGCCCATATGATAATATTAGTATTAGTATTGGTATGTCGGTACCATCATTGCTATAGTGACACTGACATTGCCACCTCAGTAGTGGCCGAGCCTAATTTCGGCCAAAGTTAAGCCCAAAAGCTAACATCAACACCGATATATGCCAACATTAATGTTGGCATTGCAACATTGGTACCGATGTCACTGAGTCAGCAACAGCAGAATTGTAGAATTTCAAGAATAATGGATGCAATAGTTCTCTAGGGCCCTTGTACCCTTGTTTGACCTCTCCAGCTTACTACTTATAAGTGTATAATTACGCTTATTGTCAATATAATTTTACACACTAAACACTATAATTTAAGTCATTTTTATACTTCATATAAAAGATTTTATGTGGTATATAGTTGTTTTTGGTGCAAATGCAGATACTAGGTAAATCTTGGGAGTAAAATGATCGAAAGTGGAATTCTATGTAAAAAGAGTGAAAAAGGTGCGAAAAGATGCATAGAACTTAAAGATTTGGCTTTGGATCGAAGCTGTCAAAGATCGAAGAAGTTACAAGAAGAATTCTGAAGAAAAACACAATTCACAGTCATGACAATAATTCACGATCGTGACTTGAATAACTTCAGAAGTAGAAAATTATCAAACAAAGATTCATGGTTGCGACTTGGATGGTTTTTTTGGTCAAATCTTCTTAACTACCAACCACCAGATAAGAATGATCAACAACCATCAACTACCAATGAAAAGACACTTATCAGAAGTCAATCAATCATGAATAGATGCATATCCATTGTGGATAAGATTAAAGCTTCTCAACCAATAACAATGAAGTGATGCAATCTTTCACCAATGGACACAACTCTTCATTTGGATAGACGCAACCCTTCAAACTCTATAAATAGGGCTCCAAACCTTACAAATTTCGTGCATGGTGTGGCATTGGAATTAGAAAATGTGAGAGATATAGTGTGTGCATAGATAGAGTGTGAAATTATTTAGTTTTTGCTAAGTTCATAAGTGTTAGCGAGAAAATGTTTAAGTGATTCGAATCCTTGTTTCGATCACTAGATTTCTCTACATATTCGAGCGATTGTTGTATAAGTGTACTTGTAAATTACTTATCAATAAAATTTTTCATTCTTCAATATTCATTTGTTCGATATTCACAAAGAATAACATCCTAGCGGAGTTCTGTACGGGCCGAGACCAAATTCAAAGCAGACGTAGGAATTGCGGGAATTGACGACTCCCATTAAAGAGTGGATATGGTTTGATCAACTTTAGCTTTCACTTGCATACCTTACAACTTTGCTTTGCTTTCTACTTATACTTTCTATTTCAATGTTTATGATATGTCTATGTGTCATAATGCGTATTTGGTGTTAAGTCTTTTATGTTAATCAAGTTATATGCATTGGCATTAATTTTAAGAGTAGTTTTGGGATTAACAATATCATGTATAATCACTAGATCTGTGATATAACGCTGTTTAGTGAGCCAACATTTTTGGAATGGTAACTTGCTAAATGTGACTATGTGAGAGCGACCCGTACTAAGCATAGTATTGATGTTGTCCAGGTTTATATAACAGCCTTATCTCATTTGCGCTAGGTTTAGAAAAGTTATTTCATGTGTTGCTCTGCGGTGAATTATTGAACATCTGAGTGTGTTGAACCGGTTTGTTAGATTAGTCTAGTGTGTCTTAACACCTTCGTTGATCTTGCATGTTTTCTTTGCTATACTTGTTCGTAGTGAAAATCTAATAATTTAGAGTCTCTAATCTATCACATCTATATTTACTCAACTTTTCATTCTAATCTTCCTATCCATAAAAATCTCTAATATATTTTTATTTTATTTTACTTTGTTTTTTTCCTTCCATATCTTTAGACCTGGTTCCTTCCCTGTGGGTTTGATATCTTTTAAAACTACATCGCAACTGTATACTTGCAATTATCATCATTTTTCCATGTGATAAGAGGTATTTACAACATCTACATTTATTTGTGGATAAGTTTTTGGAGCAGTTATTAGCCAATAGTTCCCAAGATTTTGGAACCATTATTGATTAAACTTATTAGTAGAAAAATGGTGAACAACAAAACCTATACTTTACGTGAACAAGTTTTTGGCACCATTGATATATAGCCGAATCTTGTAAACAAACTATTAAACTTATCAGTAAAAAAGTGGCGAACAGCACTACCTAAGGATTTTTAACTTCATCATCCACTTGAATATGATGCTGGGGAACAGTGTGGACAACTGCTTGGAAATGTTGGTCACACTGGTTTGGAAGAACGAAAGGAAGAACTACTTAGTCTATTGCCACCATGGGAAAGAGTATAAGTTAACAAGGAAAGCCTGGAAAAGTATATGGGTTTTTCTAAGGATTACTATTATAAGATGCTTCCTGGATGGGATCCCTTAACAACTTGGAATCACCTGACTGGCCAAACTAAGTACAAACTTGAATCTGCCTATAGCCAGTGGATTCGTGATCCATGTTTGCTCGCATTACACTTTTATTTAAGTGGAGCATTATTTGGCAAGTCATCATTCGACCTTGTCATTCTCGAAGAATTATTTGTGTTGGAGGCAATTTGGGATGGCATACCTATTGATATTTCAGGGATTATGATGGACACGCTCATGTCTGCCATGTAAAATCTCGGAATGATAGAATGCCAGATTAGAAGAATGCCTTACGCCACCGAAGTCTTTACTAATGAAGATGAAATTCTGGAGTTAACTACGGATGTTTTCTTCGAGTATGGGTTTCGGGTCAGATGCATTGGAGTTGATAGAATCATCAATGATTAGAAATCATGGGATGGCAGGGTGGAAGCTGATAGACATCGAGAATGGGAAATCACAAGGGAAGAAGAACGTAGTACAACCAATCTCCGCTGAAGGTTGAATGAACTTATGGAGGCACAAATCTTGATTCATAGGAAAATCGATGACATTCATACGTTGATGTTTGATATCGAGCGAGATCTAAGGGAATCTTACTACAAGATTGACCTAATGATAGAATCACTCCCCCCAATTGAATATTCATTTTTCATTTAGATTTAGGAATTCTATACAGTTTGTTATTTCTTATTTGTTATTGTTTTCTTTTGCATGTTCAATTGTATGTCTATCACAAATATGTTAAATAGTAAATAGTAATATTTATATTTAACATGTTTATGTGTATCTCTTAAGTTATTATAGGTATAGAGTCTAAAAATTGAAGAATTTGACAAATTAAGAAGTTCGCAACCGCGATATACTTCTCGCACTCCTGAATAACGGGTTTCAAAACCTACTATTTCTGTGATTAAAGAAGTCACGATCATGACAAGCCTTCGCGATTACGACATGAGCAAAATATAACCATTACAGATCGTGATTAAGCATGCGACAGATGTCTGAAACTGTCATTAACAGCTAGTTTAAAGGATAAAAGGCTATATTAACTATTTTGACCAATTAGAGACATCTTAGAACTCTATAAATAGGTCTAAGTTGATCCCTAGCCATCAAAACCTTCTATTAAGCCTACAAAGTTCTGAAATTTTCATCTCTATTCTTTTACATTTAAAAACATGTTCTTTCAACCTTCACTTCAAAACACCAATATGCCTCATGTTAAGGTAGCCGCAAATAGGAGAGAAGTTGCAAATTACCAACAAGAGTACAAATGTCCTTTTCTAATTCACACAAGAGAAGAAGGAAAAAGATTCCAAAATCTCAATAAGTTGGAAATAATGGGTATGATTTTTCTTGACATGGTTTTCATGGAGACTCTAGGACTCCATGAACAAATGAGGATGTATCTTGCTGATTTGGGTTTAAGCCAATTTGTGGGGATGCGATTTCCACAAAATCACGATTGGATATTAGAATGTCTAGTGACATTCGATTTTGAAGATAAAAGGAAGAGGGTGATTCAATTACGCAACCAAGGGAGGCAATTCACCATCACAAGAAAGATGATGGGTGTTTGGTTCAGATTCGAAATTGTAAATTCATTAAGTATGACGGATTCTTTTCAACCAAATCAAGTTTTGGAAGATTTAACGAGTAAGAGAGTCTTCGACCCTAAAAATTCTCCCAATAAACTAATTAAGGATAAGTGCATTCTTCTTCTCCACAAATATCTTTCCACTTCGGTATTTTGTCGGGTAGAGAATAACAAAGTCCAAAAGAAATATTTGTTTGTTCTTTCTTACTCTTTGGTGAAACAAAAAGTGGAATTCGTGGATATCTTATGGGACATGATGAAGAAGAATTCTACAAGTATGAGAAACAAGATTGGGGCAGCCGAAATTATCACCGCTATCATCTTGGGTGCAAGAAGCGAACTCCTCTATGTCCAACAACCGGGTGAGTATTTTCGCTATATGGATGGGACTTACTTAAAGAATACCAAACTTCTTCAAGAGAATGATGGTGTATATTCTTTTTTACTCCTACTCCAACCGTACCAAGAAGATAATCTCAACTCATGAAGATTCTTTTATTTGACCATTTAATCCAAATCTAGATGTCATCATGGAAAAGCTCCAATGTTTGAAGAAGATGATGAAGAAGAAGCTCAGGAAGATTGGAAGGCAAGCATGTAACAAAAATTGGACAATTGCCAAGCGAAACTTAGAGTAATGAAAAGAGACATGAAAATTCTAAACAAGAGTAATAAATCATTGCTTCGAAAATTACTTTCTTTCTTTAGAAAATAAAATTGTCAATTTACTCCTAGTCCCTCGGATTCCCCTTCTCAATAGAACGGGTTTACTCTTTTCATTATTTCTCTTTTTCTATTTTTTAGAGTAGTTCATTATTTTTCATGTTTAGATTTTCAATTGAATAAAGTCTTCTACAATGAGGACATTTTAATCTTTAGTGTGTGTGGGGGGGGGGGTAATTGTAAATCCCGAAAATCCAAAAAAATTATATAAAATGAAAAAATCGAAGAATTTGAAAATTTTTCTTGATTTATTGTTATTTATACATTATCTATACCTATACTATACTAACATATTGTGCAAGGTTATTGTGAGTGTTAGGTATTACAAGTTTAATGTTAGTGCATATTTCAAACAACAAGTTTTGAATATACCACATGGTTGAAAGTATGAGCGTTTTAGCACAACATTTATCAATTTGGCAAGGATGAGTGGTGAGTATCATTCAAAAGCAACATTCCAAGTAAGTTTTGATATATATTCTAATGCAACATGAATTAGTATAAGTTATATAATTTTAGTTTAATGCTACTGATAAGTTTAAGTGGTGTAATATCTAGTAGTGTTCTTACTATGAGTTTTATATGCAAATCTCGAATACAACCTATAAGTATTGAGTGTGTTCAAAGTTTTGGGAAACTATAGCCATAATACTTTGAAATTGATCAATAAAGGATGATTGTATTAAGAGTAAAAAGTCAAAAGAAAGAGAGGATAACCAATGAGTTATGCAAAAGGTGAGGAATGGTACGGAGTAGAAACTGCAACCATTCAATGAGTGAAAATAGAAAAAGCATAGCATGAAAAATGGGTGCAAAGTACAAAGTACTTCATAACATATGCTTAAAAAGAAAAAAAAATAAGAGAAAGTGGTATGGAGCATAAAATGCAACCACTAAAAAAGGGTAGAGTGGTATGGAGCATAAAATGCAACCACTAAGAGTGTTTTTAGCATCCTATATTACCTAAAAATGCCTTGAGATCAAACTTTCCAAAGTCTGCTCCTTTTGTCCTTATATTTTATACTATACTTGAGAGAATGTATTATTCAAGTATGCATATAACACTTACATGAAGACACAATTCGGTTGACTCTCCATTAAGAGCTAAGGTATGCAACTACACTATATAAATTGCACATTACTAATTTGTGGGAAATTTCAAAGACTTTACTTGAATCTTATGCAACGTGGAATGTGGTACTCACTGAAATAGTCTTTCGCCAAATAAGGTACAAACTTGAATACCATTCTTTACACTTCTGTTGTTTACCTTGAGGACAGGGTAAAAGTTAAGTGTTTAGGTGTGATAAGTGTATATTCACACTTATAATCATGATATTTTCAATCATAAAATAATATGGTTTTAAGTCATTTTATACTTCATATAAAAGATTTCACGTGGTATGTAGATGTTTTTTATTTAAATGCAGAAACTAGGTAAATCTTGGAAGTAAAATGATCAAAAGTGGAATTCTATGGAAAAAGAGTGAAAAAGGTGCAAAAAGATGCGTAGAACTCAAAGATTTGGCATAGGATCGAAGTTGTCAAAGATCGGCAAAGTTGCAAAGAAGAATCATGAAGAAACAACATTTCATGATAATGACATTTATTCACGGTCGTGATTTGTCACTCTTCATAAGTAGAAAACTGCCAATCAATGTTAACGATTGCGATAAGAGATTCGCGGTCAAGACTTATGACGGTTAATGGTTATCTCTTATCAACTACCAATCGCCAGATAACAACGATCAACTACTATTAACTACCAACCGAAAAGACACCTTTTAGAAGTTAACCAATCGTGAAAAGGTATCTTTCCATTGTGGATGAGGATGAATCTTTTCATCCAATAAAAATGAAGTGATGCAACTCTTTGCCAATGGACACGACTTTTCGTTTGGATAGACATAACCTTTTGTACTCTATAAATAGACCCACCAATTTCACGTGGAATGGTATGGGATGATAGGCATGGTATGTGGTATATGGTGTATACGTGTATACTTAGTTTTAGAGAGAAAATCATGTAGATTTCGCTTCATTCTTAGTTAACGAGAAAATGTATAAGTGATTCGAACCTTATTTCGTTCACTAGATTTCTCTACATATTCGTGCGATTGTTGTATAAGTGTAATTGCAAATCACTTATCAATAAAAGTTTTAATTCTTCAATATTCGTTTATTCAATATTCACAAAGAATAGCATCCTAGAGGAGGTACTGTACGGGCCGAAACTGAATTCAAAGCAGACGCAGGAATTACGGGAATTGATAACTCCCATTAAAGAGTGGATATGGTTTGATCAACTTTAGCTTTCACTTGCATACCTTACAACTTTGATTTGTTTTCTACTTATACTTTCTATTTCAAAGTTTATGATATGTCTATGTGTCATATTGTGTTTTTCGTGTTGAGTCTTTTATATTAATTAAGTTATATGCTTTTGAGTTAACTTTAAGAGTGATTTTGGTGTTAACAAGATTGTGTATAATCACTGGATCTTTGATTATAATGCTGTTTAGTGAGCCAACATTTTTGGAATGGTAACTTGCTAAATATGGCTATGTGAGAATGACCCATACTAAGCATATTATTATTGTTATCTAGGTTTATAAAAGCATCTTAATTCATTTGCAATTGACTTAGAAAAGTCATTTCATGTGTTGCTCTGCGGTGAATAATTGAATATCTGAGTGTCTAGAATAGAATCTGTTAAAGTAGTCTGGTGTACGTAATATCTTTGATGATTTTGCGTGTTTTCTTTGCTATACTTTTTCATAGGGATAATTTATACCGATTTCTTCTACTCTAATCTATTTATAGATTTGTCTATTTATTTACCATCATGTCCCAACCAACCCATCAACAAAAAAATTATCTATTTTATTTTCTTTGTTCCGTCACTCTTGTTGGTCTTTAGAACTAGTTCCTTCCCTGTGGGTTCGATATCTTTTAAAACTACATCACAACTGTATACTTGCTGTTATCATCATTTTTCTATTTGATAAGTGGTATTGACAACACCTGTACTTTAAAGCTAAAATCTTGCGAATAAGTTATTAAACTTATAAGTAGAAAAGTGGTGAACAGCTAGTGCCAACGGAGTTCTGCCAAATTCTACCAAGGGAATGTCGCATCCAAAAGAAAGAAGCACACATCAGTTGATAATGTTCTTAACTTAGATGCTAGGTTTCTTTTATAAGTTTTATAAACCTATTAGCATCTATGGAACGTTTCAACTTAGATTATATCAATCTTATTATGCTTTGGAGATCCTTTAGGATTTATTTTAAGTTTTGAAATTTCACCTTGCAATGTTGCATATTCAATTACTGTCTTGATTAACAAGCACAAACCTGTCTACGTAACTCACTAGTGGTATCATGAGCCCACCTAATGTGATTGTGTGATAAACTAGATTGAACATTTTCTTATGGGCCTTTGGTTATTTTTGCAAGGATTGAACATTGCCTGCTCATTCACTTCAAGGGGACTTCTCTACCTGTGAATCTCCATAGGCTCTAAGATTCTACGTACCAAAGACACTATGAAGAGTTAGTTGATTTCTAGTATAATGAATTAAATTCATTATATGGTTTTACAATAAAAGTTTAAGTTGTTAAAATAAAACTTACAGACATAGGTGCAAGAACATGAAACAATGGACCTATTATTTGTATTACATGTTATGTGGAGTTTTGGTATAATGGAGTGATTATGATGTACCAGTTAAGCATAACCCCTAGGTCACTCCTTTTAGCCTAGATTTACTTATAGTTTCAAAATCTTTCTTCAGTGTTTTTGACTCCAAAAGTTGCAGATTCACATCGGAGGGGTAATATTCTGAGCTTTTGGAGACTATTGGCATGATTTTGTGTTTTATTTTCTATCTTTTTTTATATTTTTGCCTAGTTTGTTTATTTTCTCACTGTTTATTATTGTTTTACACTACATACGCTGAGAAATCCATTTTCACGACTACACTTATGCCATGTTTAATTCAAAATAATAAAATTTGGAAATGAATCGAGTATAAAATCAATAGTTTTCCAATAGAAAGGGGAACTCGAATTTCCCACTTTTAAACAACACTCGAGTGCAACGCTTTAACAATCACCCTAATCTAACCTAGTTGCATGATTAATCGAGTCTTGTATGGTATTACTAACCATCTTTGCTGTGTGTGGTATAATTGTGCTAATTAATGCTTTGTGGATGCAAGTTAAATGTATGATTAGGATTTTTATACTTTTGGGTATTATTTTGTAAAAATTGATGTATTTTTAGATAAAATTGTATTTAGGACCATGTACAACCCCAAAAAATGTATTATTTAATCCTAGCCCCCTTAGGTTAGAAGTCTTTTACTTTATTGCTTTTATTTATTTTTCTATGCGTTTACTTACAGCATTTGTTTATTTATCGCTTTCTCGATTGTGAATGCCCTAAATTAATCAACATAAATAAAAAATGACTAGTAAATAATGTGAAATACTTTAAAGGTGGTTGATTATATGTAATTAAAACACAAACAAAGATGCAATAGGTAACTCATCTAGACCCAAAGTTCATTACTAGAGTGTCATTTAGGTTTAACGGATCTAGGCTGTAATGAATTTCTCGGAATAAATGATCTGCATGGCGACTCTGTAACAACGTAGGTGAGAGGTTTAGGCCTTGAGTCTTTCTAAAACTTTTCATTCTAATTTTTCAAAACCCCCACCCCGCATGTCTCAGGGTCGGTACCTTACGGCGGCCACGCGGGTTTGAAACATTGTCTTCTCACACCTATAGTCTCCTTTATGTAGATTCTACATAACCCAACTAACTTCTTCCTGTTTCAAGCATCTTAGTAGTAACCTATCATTGGCTCATTTGAATAAGTCATTCTCGACTAGATGGAATTGGGCTGCTAGCTTCCTCAATGTGGTAGAACTAGATGTTAATATTTTACCTGGATATCGTCTGAACTTCATGAGCTGGAGGATATCTATGCACCAAGGCTTTGGTTATACTCGCACTTTTACTACCAGGTGATTCCATAGTAGAGGCTTCTAGCTAGTTGAAGTACTAACACCTTGATCGGTTGCATGCTAGTGTTGTTAAGGAGTACCATTTGGTTTCATCTCGTGATATATGAAGGTAATAATATTGCCTAAATCTCAGTAACTGTTTCCAAACCTGCTTCGACATAATGGCATGATTACTCCTCTCTTATTTTCCAATCATCGATAACTTGAAATATAATGAGGGATGAGTAGCCTATGACATTCAAATGTGTTGCCCCTATGATAAGTAGGGATTTTAGTCCATGTAAGAAAGCCTCATATTCGACCCCATTGTCGGTGACACCAAATTGTAATCTTTTTACGAGAGGTATAATTTCATTTTCTATAGCGATGATGATTTCCCAAAGGTTTGTGCCTCTTTTGTTTACAGCCCCATCGAAATGCATTATCCATGGTGGCTCTTAATTTGCCTTTATGACAAATAGCTTTTTATTAGGGAATTCCAAGTTTTCCATGTAGTTTGAGTCTAAATTTAGTTTGTTAAGAATTTAGAGACTGCCCGTCCTTTGATGACCTTTTTTGTAATGTATGCAATGTCAATTGAGTATAAACTTTGAAAGCAATAATAACCAACAAGTTAATTTACTATCTAAAGTGGGTGATTGACATAGATATTTCATCGTATTAACTTTAACGATTGCTTTTATCTTTTACAACTGAAATAATGCCTTAATTTCTTAATTTGCTAAACCATAGTGGTACAATTTATCCTTAAAATTGTGAATCGAGTCTTGAATTTGAGGACTTTCATGCTCAAGTAGTAGATTGCATTCTCTTGCTTCTCCTCTTCCTCTTGGACTAGCATTAATCCAACTAAAGTCTCATCGATGACTAAATATAGGGTCAAAGGCTTGCTAGTTATTAGAGGCTTTAAAACTAGAGGGTTGATAAGATAAGTATTCATTCGATTGAATTCTCCTTGAAATTGGTCGTTCCATTCCAGGGGTTGTTGCTTCCTTAGGATTTTGAAGATGGGTTTGCATACTATAGTAAGTTGAGATATGAAAATACTAACGTAGTGCAAGGACCCTAATAGATATGAAAATACTAATGCAGAATGATTAGATTTGATTCTCCATCTTTGGCATTGGAATTTCTAAGATGATCTTTTCTTTGTCTAGACTGATTTAAATTCTTCTTTGGCTGACCATGTTCCCAAGTAGTTTTCCTGATATCACTCTAAATATGCACTTTGGGTTAAAGTGAAGGTTGTATTTCTTAATCCTAGCAAGGAACTTATCTAGGATAACGAGATGCTCTTCTCAAGTTGGTGATTTCAACATCATGTAGTCGAGATAAACCTTAACTCCTTATATAGCATGTCATGTAAGAGAGTAGTCCCTAAACTTTTACAAGTTGCACTCACGTTCCTCAAACCAAGTGACATAACCCGGTAGCAATGTACATCCCATTTTATGATGAAGGACTTCTTGACTTTGTCAATGATGTTCATTAGGATCTAGTTGAAACCAGAGAACCCATAAATGAAAGAATATATTATAGCTCATGAGATTCTATCTACCAACATATCAATATGTGTAAAGGGGAAGTTATCCTTTATAAATCCTTATTGAGGTCTCAATAATCCAAACAAACCCTCACTCTTCACTCCTTCTTTGCAAGGGGTACTATGTTGGTAAGCCATGTTGAAATATTCGACCACTTATATAACATTAACCTCAATTTTCTTGGCAAACTCGCTCTTTACTTTATCAGCCCACTCAGGTTTGAGTCTTCACAATTTTTGATTAATAGGCTTGAATTTTGGATCATTAGGTATCTTGTGTTAAAATATTTGTTTATTTACACCGGACATATCATCGCAGGACCAGGCCAAAGCAAATATGTGATATTTTAGCACTCTTTCTATATCTCTCTTTTCTATGGGAGTTAGATTGTTGGAAGTAGTTACTAATTTGTGTTTTTCAATTATATTCAAGTTTATTCACAACAAAGTATTATAAATAATAAACACATTTATGTTAATGTGAATGCAAACAAGTATTAGGTATAAATCACACAAGTAAGCAAAATAAGACATTTTCATTGTTGGAAATGCTTTAGGGGCTGATTATTCACAAATAATTCAAGAAATTTTGAAATATATCAATGTCATAATCTTCCTTATTGTGTGAAGTCTCTTTCCTTACTACAGCTACCATACTAGTGGGTTGCATGATGATTGTACCAAGGTCTTTTTGGAGATATTCCTTCTATGTAAGAGTGAGCTCTTGCTTCGGTATAGGGCCTTCCTTGATAAGGGACAGTTGTCTAAATGCCTCAGAGAGAGTGTTAATTGCCTCTAAATTGTTCTTTTACTAATTCTTGATTAGGAATAACATTCCTTTCATGATGAACTTCATAGCTTCTTCCATGTTAAAACCTTTTTTGTAGCTTAGTAGAGAGTGGCATGTCTGTCACTATGTCAATAGGTTGTTCTTTTATGATGTTGTAACTTGGGTAGTCATAAATGCTGAAAAAGATCTTAAAGCTTGGGATCTTCATGTCATCGTATCTATTAGCTCGGGTGCTCTACCATTTTTTTCATGGCCTTTCGCAAATGCAGACCATGTCATAGAAGAGTGGATTCATGTATTGGTATATCTGCTACCCCTTAAGAAATCCTAGGTTGAATTTATCTTTCTTGTTACTACAAATATTTTGGTGGTAATTCCTTGAAGCCTCTTTCCCAATCCTTTCCTAGGATTGTATCCCATTTTCATAATTTACTTGAGGATGGCAGGTGAGTAGTTGGCAAAAGCGGCACTAAAATCCATCTTTGCTTTGGAAGTAGCAGTGACATGGAATTTTGGATTGCGAAAGTCCTAGTTTTTGTTGCTATGATAATCGACTCTTCATCATCTTTAATGATGATTGGTTGGCCTTTGTGAAACAACTTGATCTTTTAGCATAAGTTAGACATGACTCCGCCTATTAAATGGATCCATGGACATCCCAACTAGAGTGAGTAAGAGATTGGAATGTAAAAAATGGTGAGTTTAATTCTGTACTTCACCCCTTTGATTGTGATTTTGGTTTTAAAGGTTCCAACTGCACATCTCTTTGAATCATTATAGGCTCGAATCACGATGTTAGACTTTTGTAGCATGTCTTCAGTAAGGCCTAGGTGAGGTAGCATCTTTGAAGGATAGATGGTGAGAGCAGAACCATCTTTTATCGTGAGGCAAGGCGTAACAAGGTCGAGGATACCCACTTGAGTGAATAGAAACTTTTTATGTGCATGTCCTTCGGGAAGCATGTTGGATGGATAGAAAGTAATGGGATCTTTCTTCTTGAGAATAATGCTTTCTCTTAGAACATTCACCATTTATATGATG
This sequence comes from Euphorbia schlechtendalii, assembly GCA_949673415.1. NCBI lineage: Eukaryota > Viridiplantae > Streptophyta > Magnoliopsida > Malpighiales > Euphorbiaceae > Euphorbia > Euphorbia schlechtendalii. The sequence goes on from CATIWQ010035291.1 coordinate 24,424, forward strand.
GAGCTAGTGGGAGTGGCCTCCATTTCTAGCAACTTCTTCACGATGGATTCTCGATGTTTGTTAGAGATGATGAGTAGCTATCAAATACTTTACCGAGCTTGCACATTCTTAAGATGATTGATATATGGATTGAATTCGATCATGGAGTTATCTACTTGGGTAGGGACGCCCATTATGGTTTTGTTTCTCATTGGTCGAATGTCAATTTGGTACACTCGACGACTTCTAGTGACATGGAGAACATTATATTATATGAACTCCCTTCCATGTTTGGTTTCTACCAAGAAAGGTATTCATTCATTACCTTGCATTCATTAGTGAGCTTATAAGAGTCAAGGTTAATGGACCACATTTACGGCCTTGCTTTCACCATTGAGATTGTAAGAGTCGAGGTTATGGACGTGGTCCTTGACTTCTTAACCTTGATCTCATAGACATCTAAGTCATTGAGAAACTTCTTATTCTCAAATATTTCCATCGAGCTAATTACCAATTAGACTTCTTGATAAGGTCAAAGATTGATCTTGACTTTCCCTTGGTGGTGACAACATGGACTTGATAGATCGACTCATCATCAATATCCATGTCATTAGATTGCTATTTATCGAGTAAGGGCTCGATGTGATCGTGGAGGATGGAATATCCATTATTATGTCCATGTTCACAATAGATAATGCATCAATGAAGCTTTCTTCTATGAAGAAATAATCCCATTTCTTTAAAGGTGGCATATCCAAATACTATTCCTATGCTTCTCCCTATAACATGTGCTCGAATTGAGGGGAAAAGTTGTGGAAAGTTACCACATTCTCATCCATAACATCATAAAATTTCTCTAATTAGTTGTTAGCAGGAAAAAGTTTTGTAGAGAAGGTAGACCGCATGAGCGTGTTTAGTGAACGCGCAGGAAACCTCCTTTTGGTGGGTCATAAAGTGAATTTATAAAGCTACCATCGAAGAAGTACAAGATCGCAAGTTGGTTTTTGGAAAACGGATAAAAATATGACATTCTAGCAAATATTTCAAATTCAATACCGATGAATCTTCCCATGTAAGGGATTTATTCCTGAAGTGGATGGATACCAAAGCCCAATCCTTAGCCATACTAGAAATGTAAAAGATCCAAAATTATTGTAGATCATCATACGATGATATAATATCCCTCTTTCAGTAAAAATCCCTTCTTCGATAATATATTAAATAATAAATTATTTGTTAAAAACATTTTTTTGAAAAAGGAAAATTCCGAGAAATTAAGTTGAAAAATGGAATCGCCAACTGAATTAGCTCTTCTAGGAATTATTCGAGATTCAGGTTCGTACTACTTACGTACTTTTCATTGGTTAAATTAAATCAAAATCACTTTTCTTATTTTCTATTGGAATATTAACTAAGTGTTTTTATGTACTTTTATTCACATATGATAATAAACAAAAACAATTGAAAGAGTTTAAGTTTTATAGATACAAACATTGATACATTTTGATGATTATGTAAAACAACTTTAGTTTGAAAAGAAATAGTTTTTGAAAGGAAACGGGACTTGAAAGAACCCATTTTAAGCTTGATTCTTTGGAAAGAATTGTTTTGATTATCCCCTCATCGTGAAAAATGTGTTTTTGGCGATAAAAATGAAAAACTATCACTCCTAAAACATCAAAGTACTATTAAAAATAGATAAAAATGATAAATTGAGTTATCGTTCTTGAGAGGACGTTACAGAGTCTCCCAGGAGCTCGAGGAGGCTCTTACTCATTGAGTAGGCTCCCATTGGAGGGAAGGGTGGCACCCTTATCTTAGCAAGACTCCCTCCTTGCCAGGGAGGCCCCCATTACTCGGCGAGGCTCCCTCTTTCGAAAATTCAAAAATGTAAAATTAAGTAAAATTAACTGGAAATAAAAGTTTAAGAACTTAAGTGCTTACCCTTTCTACCGGAATCCACCTTAAGAAGGCTTGATTATGTCGTCGAAGGTTCGTTCAGATGATTTTCAACCTTCAAAGGCTCAAGAACACAAAAAATAAGAAAATGTAGTGTATTTATTTGCAAGAGGCAGGTTTTGAAGTAGAATTCAAGTATGTGTTAAATGAGAGGGTTTAGGGGGGGTTTTATAGGGGGAAATGAGCAAAATACTGCTCAATCATGTGCTAAAATCAAAAGGATAATGGCTTTTGGGTTGTGGTAGTTTTTAACTTAGTAAAAAGCTATTGAAATCGCTTGAAGGGGCATTGAGACCCCTCAAACGCCGGCTCCCCCTCTAGAGGGGGTGACCTTGGTGGAGGCTCCCACGCCCCTCTGCTGGGGGCTCGACACCTCCTCCATTAAAAGAAGTCCATTTTTTGACTTCCCCACTTGCTCGGGTGTGTGTGGTTTGACCCTTTAGTGCCTTTTGGGTACTTTTTGGACATATTTTGGGTACTTTTTAGACATTTTTGGGTATTTTTGGACATGTTTGGGTATTTTTGAGAGTGTCACGTATGTTTTGAAAAATTGAATAATCCTAAATTTGTCTCATAAGTGATGTGGATGCCACTCATGAATGTGGAAACGTAGAAAGTCCAAATTTAAAAGGCTTCATCATCATTCCATGAGATAGTGGAAACCTAGTGTTCACAAGGTGCCCCTCGTGGAATCACTTTACGAAAAAATGTTTTTAAGAATGATTGCATGACGAAGAGTAATAGGGTAGGAAATACTTACCTTATCGTCTAACGACATGTTCATTGCTTTATTGATATTTATTGTAAACAAAAAATTTTGCCCCTTCAATTAAGAATGAATATGTGTAGTGATGTTATGTCGGCATGTCTCCTGTGTGTGTCAAGATCACATATGCATCATTTGCTAACTTGACATGAGTTGGGATAATCGCATATGCATCATCACCATTCGCCTTTTGGATTAACTCGCTTCTACTTGCAAAGCTCATTTTGATGGATGCGTTAACTCGAGATGGAATGATTGTGTATGTTTATCACCCTTTGGCTTTTACGTTGACTTGTCTCTACTGGGAGCTCATCTTGGTTTGTTAACTCGACGTGGAATGATCACGTATGCATCATCACCCTTCACCTTTTGGGTTGACTCATTTCTACTAGGGAGCTCATCTTGGATGATGTGTCAACTGAAGCTAGAATGATCGCATATGAGTCATAACCCTTCATCTTTTGTGTTATCTTGTCTCTACTAGGGAGCTTGTCATAGTGGATGTGTCGACTTGAGGTAGAATGATCTCATAAGTGTCATCACCTTTCGCCTTTTGGTTTAACTTATCTCCGCTGGGGAGCTCGTATTAGTGGATGTGTCAATTCGAGGTGGAATGACTGCATATGTGACATCACTTTAACCCTGGAAGTCAACCTCATCAGAGTTCTATCAGTGCACTTTTCCACCTATCGATCAGTGAAAAAAACCTAATTATCTTCAGGAAGACAACTAGGTGCTTTAACCTTAGACGTCAACCTCGTTAGAGTTTCGTACGGTGCACTTTCTCACCTAACTATCAACAAAGATAACACGATTATCTCCTTAGGAAGACAACTAGGCGCTTTAACCTTGGAAGTCAATCTCTTCAGAGCTCTAAGTGGTGCACTTTCACACTCAACAGTCAACAAAGACAACCCAAATATCTCCTCAAGTTGACAATTAGGAGCTTTAAACTTGTCAAACTTCCAAGAGGTGCACTTGCCCACCTTCAGGTCAACTTCAACTCCTCATACCACCTTAGGTATGATTTCTATCCCTTGTTGTAGACATTCTGACCTATGTCAATAGTGACCCCATGAGGGGTAGCCTGTGAGCATGTGATTTTTGGTCCCTCTCGCGAAGCGATGATGAGAAATATTTTCACTTGCCTCTCTTGTTCTAGTGATCGGCTTTGAGGTTACAAGATGTTCAAAAGAGATATTTGGGCTGTTTGGAACTAAAATCATTCGAACTAACCCAAAATCATCCAAAAAACCATCGAAAATAACAAAAATTCCCAAAAAAACTACAAAAATCAACCCACACAGCTCGTCTTAACCAAACCGGTCTAACCACTCAAATCGATTTAGGACTAGGCCGGTATTAGCCACCCAAATCAGATCGATGCCGAATTTTGAGTCCGATCCCTATCATCGAATTGGTCCCGACCTTGCGACTACCAGGTCAGACTAGTACCGATTGCCTTGGCAGCCACTCCATTATTCTAATTTTCCTTTTTTACCCCTAACTTTGTTTATCCTTTATTAAAATTACCCTTTGACCTATCATTATTCAAACCTTTTACCTACCTCTATGTAAGCCTAAAAATTAGGTTTTGAGGTAACTTTTGCCACTTTTTCTTAAGGGTTGGCATTTTTTACCTCGTCGGGAAATATCTAAAGAGAGAAATTCTTACGGTTTTAGAGAAAAACTAGGATAAATCTCCACTTTCATTTTTCCAACTTTTTTCTTCAAAACCCTTCATTCCTTTCAGGAACTTTTGAGTTAGAAAATAAAAATCTAACTCCCAGGTTTCCTATTTCCTCACTAAAATCCACTTTTCATCCTTATTCTAACAAAAATCAATTAAAAGGCTTCGAGGATCTTTTTTTGGCATTTTTGGCTCTGAAAGTCGTGGATTCACGTCGGAGGGATAAGATTTCGAGCTTTTAGAGACTCTTAACATGATTTCAGTGCATTTTCTATCATTTTTGGTTTTTGTTTCGGACCTATATAATGGTTAAACCGGTATAGGCCCGCCCTAGGGTGGTACCGATCCTATGGTAGGCCGATCCCAGCCTGTTAAACATGTACCATCTTGGTACTTATAGGATCGATACTGGCCGGTCTAGAGTACTAGAATGGTACCGGCCTTCTGAAACAGTACCGGCCAGGGGACCCCTCTGTTTCATTTTCTACCTTCTTTTTATTTATTTTTTCATTGTTTATTTTTAGGCCCCACATGATGAGAAATCCATTTTTCCTCGATATCCGACAACATTTATACCATGTTTAATCTAAAAAAATAAAATTTGATAATAAATCAAGTCTAAAATCAAATAAAATTTTATAATAAATCGAGTTTAAAATCAATCATTTTCAAATAAAAGCGCGCGAGGAACTCGAATTCCCTACTTATAAATCCATAAACATGCGATTCACCCTAATCTAACTTATTCTACTAATTGCATCTTGTTTGGTTAACTAATCATACCATGATGTTGTGTTATATCTTGTGCTAACCTCTATGGATGCATATAGATTTAGGTTAATGAATGTTAGAGATTTATTTTCCTTTAGGTATCACAATTGTAAAAAAAATGTATTGGTAAATCATTTGTATTTAGGATCAATTTTATATTACCCCATTGTTTGTATTATTATTAATCCTACCCGCTTAGGTCAGAAGCCTTGTATTTATTTATTTATTTATTACTTTCCGCATGCATTTGATGTTAAATGTCAACATAATCGAAAGTGATTAAAATAATCAAAATATCTTAAAGTTGGTGATGTGTATGTAATATTAACTCAAATAACAAGGAAGTTGATAACTCATTTGGACCCAAATCTCTATACTATGATGTGGTTTAGGCTTTTTACGGATATAAGCTATGCTGAATTTCCTAGAAGAGCTGATCCAGGTGGCGACTCGGTAACATAGGTTAGAGGTTTAGGCCTCGAGTCTTTCCAAAACTTTATTTTCCTTCTTTTCTTCGTTAAAACCCCCCACGCCTCATCTCATTGAGCCTGCACCTCGTAGTAATTACATGGGTTCAAAACATTACCCGCTCATAACCGATGCCCCTTCGAGTGGTTACGATAGCTTTTTACTAAGTCAAATATTAGCACAGCCCACTCACTCAACCATTATCCCACGATTTTTGCACATGAGTAGTTTTTGATAATTTTTCCTATAAAAGCCACCTAAAACCTCTTATTCAACAGACTTGAATTAGGATTCAAAACTTCTATCGAGTAAAAAAACTACATTGCATTTTCCTATTTTCTTGTGTTCTTGAGCCTTTGAAGCTTAAAAGTCATCTCGAAGGAACCTCTGGTGACCCCTCTTAAGTTGGATTTCTGTAAAAAATGTAAGAACTTGAGTTCCTAAACCTTTATTTCCATTCAATTTTACTTAATTTTGTATTTTTAAATTTTTGAAGAGGGAGCCTCCCTAAGGAAGGGGCCTCCCTGGAAATGAGGGAGCCTTGCCGAGACAAGGGTGCACCACTTCCCTCTAGAGTTGTAACATTTTCTCAATAACGTTACCCTAATCTATCATTTTGATCTATTTCTAACATTATTTTGATGTTCTATGAGCCATAATTGTTCATTTTTATCATCAAAGCACATTTTTTACAATGATGGGATAATCAAATGCATTCTTTTTGAAGAATCAAGCTCGAAATGGGTTCTTACAAGTCTCATTTTTTTCAAAAGTTATTTCTTTTCAAACTAACATTATTTTGCAAAATCATCAAGATCTGGAGGCGATTATTTCATATTTTTATCATCATTATGTGAATAAAAATACATCAAAAACACTTAAATAATATTCATGTTACAAATAAGAAAAATGTTTTTATTTAATTTAACCAATGAAAAGTACGTAACTCATACGAACCTGAATCTCAAATTATTCCCGGAAGAGCTAATCGATGGTGACTCCATTTTTCAACATAATTTCCAAAAATTTTCCTCTTTTAAATTTTTTTAATAAATAATTTATTATTTAATATATAATTGAATGAGGGATTTTAATTGAATGAGGGATATTATATCATCGTATGATGATCTACAATAATTTTAGATCTTTGATCCATGTCTAGTATAGCTATGGATTGGGCTTTGGTATCCATCCACTTCAAGGATACCTCCCCTGCTTGGGACTACTCATCGGTATTGAATTCGAAATATTCATCAAAATGTCATATTTTGATCCATTTTTTAAAACCAACTTGAACTCTTGTATTTCTCAGATAGTAGCTTTATAAATTCACTTTATGACCCTCCAAAAGGAGGTTTCCCGTGAGTTCTCTAAACATGCTTGCACAGCCTACCTTCTCCATAAAACTCTCACCCACTCATGGATGCTATTGTTAATGAAAGTGAACAGAGCTTGCACTAAAAATTCAACACTATGCACAAAAACCTTGCAAACTTCTTCAAATTCAGCCTTAAGAACTCAAGGATATTTAGTACATAGCTCTTACTATCCATAGCAAGAATCCAAAGATTAATGTTATCTTAGAGTTCTTAAAGGAGAAACTTGTTGAGCTTGATGTGTTGAATATTCTCAAAGCCATCCATCAGTTAACCTGTCAGTAATGTTTTAATAATATAACATGTACAAGGGGGGAAGTTATGCTTTTACAAGAATTAAATAAGCAAGGATATCTCTTAGATACAAGTAAGATACAAATAGAGAGAGATAAATCCAACTATCTCTGGTTCTTATGAATCCTTCCATATTACTCTTACTGATGTCAGTAATGATTTTGATACCATTATGAAGAAAGTAATGGCGAAGGGGGAGAAGTAGAAGTAAGATTTAGCCAAAGCTTAAAAGATCCTACCACCTCATCCTCCTCGTCTAATTGATCAATTGAAGCATCTTGGAATGCAGCCAATAGTTGCACCATCTAAGCAAATTAATCGTTTTGAGTTAGAAAGAAAATGAAAGATTCAAGGAGATATAAAGATCCATATTCATCAGAATAGATAGGATTTTTTTGCATTACTTGTAATATTTTTTTTTTGCATTACTCAAATATCCGTCAAGTTAGATTAACTTTACTTGATATATGTGCTGACCTTTTTTAGAGATATATAAAAAGGAAGAAGAACATGAGTTGATGGTTGAAGATTGCTGACTTAGGAATAATTTACTCAGTATGAGGGAGTTCTCTTAATCTCAAAAGAGTTCACTCAGCATGAGGAAGTCTTGTCTCTATCCATGTAACTCGTTTCTCTTTTTAGTTACCAAAACAATGCTTGCTTCTGAATTGTTTGTCATTGCTAAAAAATGAGGGAGATTGTTGAATTCAACATAAAATTAACTTAAAAATCTTGAGTTAAGGCTTTTGAGGATGGTAAATGATGGTTAATTAAGGCAGTAATTGAACATGCAAACTTACACGGTGGAATTTCAAAATATATAACTAACCGTAAAGGATCTCTTAAGCATGCCATGGTAGATATAATCCAAGTTGAAACATTCCACAAATGCTAAAAGGTTTATAAAACTTAATAAAAGAAACCTAACATCTAAGTTAAGAGCATTACCAGTTGATGTGCGTCTTTCCCTTTGGTGTCGCGCTCTTCTAAAATAGTTAGACAACACTTTGTTAGCACAAGCCTCCAAACTAGGATGGCCTCTATGACTAGTCCACATGAATCCTAATGACCAAAACCTCTCATAGAAAAAGAACTCATTAGTTAACAAAGAGCTGCTAGACCGCTAGTAGACCAACCCAAAAATTTAACTTAGAATGCTCTTTCTAAAATATTAATAAGCCTTCAAAAGAATTCTTGCGAAAGTGGAGGAACACAAAAAAATCTCGTAAAGAAAAGATGTCAAAACTTAAAAGAGCTGAAGTGTGTATCAAGTAGAAGGAGGAGCTCTAATTTTGAGGGAGAAGGGGAGCTCCCTTTTTAACAATGTAGTAAGGGGAATTCCCCATCCCACATGTAGGTCATTCTTGCAGAGCGCAAAGCTCCACGATTTGACCCGTACGCATAGCCCATGCTACTGCTACAAGGCAAGCCCTAATGGGCTTACCTTGTCTCTCAAGACTAGCTTGCAGGGTGCAGCTGCAAGCTCTTCCCAATAGTGCTTATAGGACTGTAGCCCACCAACATGCGTCGGCCTTGTACAACCACATGCTAATAGCCCACAAGTAATTTTTCTCGTGAGACTGCCATGTACGCCCCACCTATAAACATCTCGTGTTCATGGGGCCCACTTGCAATGGAAAAATTTCCCTGGCTCCACCCCGTTCAATTTTTCCCAACTCCTCTCTTTAAATCCTTTAATTGTTATTTGGTCTAACTAATTATAGTTCATCCAACGATTTTGACTTTCCTTATATTCTTGCCATAGACCCAATTTATGTGTTCTTTACTTAGTCCAACAAAAGGCTTAAATTGTGTGACCTCATAGGATCTCCGAGTAGAGAGCCGTTACAAGTTAACATAAACATGGCTTCCCATCCGGGAACCTTTAGGCTTAGTTTTCCGATCCAATATGGAATCGATAACTCTAGACAATCAAATAAGCTTTTTAGCAAAGGATTATGATCCCTCGATACTAGAAATGTCACTTGCTTGTGACTTGATCCGGTTCTGCAATAATAACAAATATAATGCACTCCTTCGGATTAAGTGTAAGATCATGTAATAACCGTAGCTATGCTAGAATTAGACTTGTTCATGAAGAAAATTACTCGCCATAATGTATCAAGATTGACTAAAAACCCGTTTCATCAATCTGATACTCTAATATGAGGTTTATGAGTGTGTCACTTCAACAAGAGGCTTTAAGGTACAACTCCCATTATATCACTAAATCAAGAGTGATGGATCCCATCTTGACTATTCGACTTACGAATGAGTGATCATTACTATACCTGTAATCACTCATATCATCCTGATAACTAGGGTATGAATAAGTATGACCCAAAGTATAGCAACTCCCACACAAGGTAACTAGTATATCAGGTTTTAGGATACTTGTCTATAACTTTAATAAGACATGATACCACACATGGATATAGTTACTTCTGAGTGTCTATCTTTTAGTGGTCTCTAATGTATTACCCGAAAACATTCATGTGTTAACCCAAGGTACCACCTTTAGCTTGTGAGATCGGCTGCTTGGATCAAATCCAAGGAGTAAGCCTACACATGCTAGTCTGTTGGCTTCATTGATGTCCAGTCTCAATGAAACTATAACCAGGGATATTTAGACCATTCATAGTAACTTCATGAGATGGTACTTTCTAATTATGTATTTATTTCTCTAATGAGACCGTGGCTTCTTTTCCTGAGTAATAGCCCCATTGTTATCGCAATTGACTACTATTGGATTTATAATGTTGGACACCACGCCGGGATCACCAATAAATCCCTTAAGTTTGACAGCTTGCTTATCTACTTTAGAAGAAACAATATACTCATATTCATTGGTTGAATTAATAGACATATCTTGTTTAAAACTTTTCCAAACAATAGCCCCTTCATTTAACATATACACATAACCTGACTGAGACTTGTAATCATTATTGTGAGGTTGAAAACTTGCGTTGGTGTATCCCTTCATAGAGAGATCACCTTCTCCATATATCAAAATATCCTTAATCCTATGTAAGTACTTAAGGCTATTTTGAATGGTCATCCATTGCTTCTCACCTGGGTCAGTTTGAAATCTTCTCGTGATGCCCAACTCATGTGAGATAATAGGCTGAGTGCATACCATAGCATACATGATGGATCCTACAGTTGAGGCATAGGGTATTCCATTCATGTGCAGTCTCTCCTTTTATGTTCTCGGACACTCAGATTTAGAAAGGTTAATCCCGTGAGACATTGAGAGATAACCCTTTCTTGACTACTCAAGATTAAATCTAGCCAAAACCTTATCCATATATGTACTTTGAGAAAGATTTAGCAGCCTTCTAGATCTATCATGGTAGATCTATATACCTATTATAAAAGCTACTTTTACAAGGTATTTCATGGAGAACTTCTTTGACAACCATGACTTTAATGTCTAAAGAAAAGGAACATCATTTCCTATCAGCAACATGTCATCGACATATAATACATTGAAAGTGATCGCACTCCCACTAGCCTTCTTATATACATAGGACTCATTAGCGTTTGACACAAAATCAATTTCTCAGATTTTCTCATCAAACGTAATATTCCAACTCTTTGATGCTTGCTTAAGTCAATAAATGGACCATTGCAATTTGAATACCATCAAGCCATCCTAGGATGCAAAACCTTTGAGTTGTATCATACACACATCCCGATCAAGGTTCCGATTAAGGAATGCTACTTTCACATCTATCTGCCAGATGTCATAATCATTGTGAGCAGCAATGTTAAGGAAAACCCTGATAGACTTCAACTTGGCTACTGGTGAAAAGGTTTCATCATAGTTAATACCTTCCTTCTAAATGTAACCTTTTACAACTAGCCATGCTTTATAGGTAATCACATTATCATCCATGTCAGTTTTCTTCTTGAAAACCCATTTGCATCCTATGGGCTTAATCCCACTTATAGAATCAACCAAGTTCCAGACTTGATTTTCTTACATGGATTCCATCTTTGACTTCATGGCTATAAACCATTTGTCAGACTTTGAGTCTTCCATCTCCTCTTTGTAAGTCATAGGCTCATCATCTTCTATAAGAATGATGTGCTTATCATCAGTGATGAAATACCATATTGCTCGACCTGAACTACACATTATTGGTGTTATAATAGGCTATTCCATGCTTACACTTTCTTATGTAATAGGTGTAGGAACAATCAATTGATTATTTGTTTGATCCTCTTGAGTTCCTAGCTCAAGATTGCTCCCATTTGCTTTCGGAAGTATGTGTTCTTTGTCGAGGAACTGAGCATTCCTAAAAACAAGTGATGTTTATTCTTTATGATCACAAAAGGTATAACCCATAGTCTCCTTAGGGTAACCTACAAATAGACACCTGTTAGACTTAGCACCCAACTTATCTGAACTAGTCCTATTTACATGAGCAGGACATCCCCAAACTCTCAAGTGAGAAAGAGATGTTTTCTTACCATACCACATTCCATATGGTGTTTGATCAACTAATTTCGAGGGCACTCAACTTAAAATATAAACTGCGCTCTTAGGTGCATAACCCTAAAAAAGTCTATCGAGTTATGCTTGGCTCATCATGGATTGAACCATATTGAGTAGGGTTTGATTTCAATTGGGATAAATTACCATTATCTCTTAGATAATCCTGAAACTCTTGGTTTAAGTATTCACCACCTGGATCAAATCAAAGGGTCTTGATACTTTTTCTAAGCTATTTCTTTACTTCAGACTTGTACCTCAGTAGGTATAAATAACCATATTATGAGTAATCATCGATAAAGGTTATGAAGTAGCCGAAACCTTCATGTGTCTTAACACTCATTGTACAACCACATACATTGGAATGTATTATTTCCAAAGTACTTGTGGCACGCTACCCCTTTCCTTTGAAAGGTTTCTTAGTTATCTTACCCTTTAAACAAGGTTCGCATGCCCCATAGGATTCCCATTCTATTGGGCCCAAGTCACCACATTTGTGTAACTTAGTTAAGCGAATCTCATTTATATGGCCTAGATAACAATGCCACAAGTATGAAGATTTCTCTATCTTCAATTTCTTAACGATGTTCATGTTTAAAGTTTTAGTTTTAGTATCCTGAACATACATGCCATCCATACATATTCCACAAGCATAAAGAACATTATTGCATCGAATTTGACAATTATAATTAGAAAATAAAATCTCAAATCCATCTGTTGCTAAACGTGCAATAGAAATAATATTCTTAGTGAAAGTAGGAATATAATAGCAATTGTTCAAAATTAAAACAAGGCCACTAGGTAAACAAAGGCTATATGTCCCTACAGCTGTTGCAGCAACTCATGCTCCATTTCTAAATCTTAGGTCAATTTCCCTCTTTGCAAGCCTCCTACTATTCTGCAACCCCTGCATAGAAGTACAAATATGAGTACCATAACCAGTATCCAATACCCATGTAGAATCATAAGGAGCAACAGAGAAACTCTTTATCATGAACATACTTGAAGTAGATACCGCACTAGGCTTCTTCTTCACTTATTCAGAAATCTGAACCTTGCAATCCTTCTTCTAGTGGTCTGCCTTGCTACATCAGAAGCATTTATAGTTCCTTTCTTACTTTTCTTCTTCTTACTAATTTTCTTTTTATCACTCAGACCCTTTCCAAATGGGACCCACCCTTGGAAGGTTTGTTTTTCTCAACCAGAAGTAAAACCTTTGGATCCTTTCGAATCTTAGGTTCTACTGTTTTCATCATATTGACCAACTCGGGTAGTGTGGCCTCAATCTTATTCATATAAGAATTAGTCACAAATTGTGAGTAAATACCAGTTAATGAAGCAAGAATCAGATCCACACATAATTCGTGATACATCACAAAACCCAGTCGAGTCAGCTTCTCTATATAACCCAATATTTTAAGAACATGCAGATGTTCTGAAGTGCCAGCCTATATCTTTGTTTCTAATAAGAGTTTTGATGTATCAAATATCTTGGACATGGCTTGCTCTGATAAGAGATTCCCAAGATGGAGAATCATGGTGTCTAGGTCCATGCACTCATGCTATTTCTGAAGCTCAGAATTCATGGTTGCCAACATTATGCATGCTGTTATTTCACGATCATTTCTATGTTTCTCCCATGCCTCATGTTTATTGGTATTGGCATTAGGCTTGTCAGGGAGGGACTCTTCTAAAACATAAGCTATCCTTTCAGATTTGAGGATTATCCTCACCATCCTGAACCAATCAGTAAAGTTTCAACCATCTAGTTTATTGTCAAGAATTGAGCAAAGGTTTATGTTTAGATTCATTGTTCAACCTAGATATAAGATAGAAATTGTTCAGACATTAGTATATGTACATGCATTTAATATAAGATCTTTAATTAAAAACATATTTCCTACTATTTTATCGACATTCAAATAGCCCCTTCTACTGAATTCAAGAAACTTGGTCCAACCAATTTTCCTTAGTAGGTAGTATCCATAGCCCATCCATCATGACCCTTGCTATAGCAGGTCAAGCCATAACAAATGATCATAGTTGGAACCCGTCCATTTGTATTTCATTCAATTGCTATTCCATTTGAGTTCTCTTTTTAGATACGTGAGCACCTAATTGTACGACTCCTCAAATATGTCTCCAATCTAGCATTAACTCCATTGACATGGACAATGAACCCATTTTGGTTAAGGCACTAACCCCATCTAGTCTCATGACCAAACACATGTTAAGGGAAAACATGTTGTACATGTCCTTACATCCGTTAATAAGGTTCATATCATGATTTATGATGGGAAGACAATTTATAGCCTTAATACTGTTGTAGAGATTTTATTAGTTTAGCTAGTCTCACCCTAGTCTATACGATGGATATGATTATGATAATAATAATTCAGAGCTATATGGGACTATTAATCTAAGGGAACATGCTCAAGACTGGTACATCATTGTCATTCCATTATGCTAAGACTCCAGATAGCATGCAAAACAAATAAGGACCATGCTTAAGTTCTTGCATCTATGTCTATGTTTTAATACAACAACTTAAACCATGACTGTAAAACCATATGCAGAATCAAATTCCCATACTAGAAATCAAAATCAAATTCCCATACTAAAAATCAACTAAGTCATAAAAGTCCCTTAGGTACTCTTGAACCAAATACCGATGGAGATTTCTAGATAGGAGAGGTCCCCTTAAAGTAAATGAGCAGCCAAGTCCAATCCTTCCCAAAATAACCACATTCACTTTGATTCATTGTACCATAGACAATTATGATTTAAAGATTTCTTTCTTTTCATAGGGTGAAGTATTGGATGACCCTCAACTTAAAGCATTTACACGTGTGGTAAAACATTGTTAATTTACATGATAATCACATAGACTAAGTTTACACAAAACCTTAATATAGTTATCACATCATTTCCTATAACAAGAATTGAAACCTAAGTCATGCATAGCATACTTTAATCAATTCATAGAAAATATCATTTCAACATATTATCATCAAACATGCATAGCATAAGGTAGGCTCTGTTACAATTGATGGTTAATTAAGGTAGTAATTGAACATGCAAACTTGCATGTCAAAATTTCAAAACTTAAAATTAACCCTAAATGATCTCGTAAGCATGCCATGATTGATATAATCTAAGTTGAAACTTCCAAAAAATGCTAATAGGATTATAAAACTTAAAAAAAGAAACCTAGCATCTAAGTTAAGAGCATCACCTATTCATGCATGCCTTTGCCTTTGGTGCAGCACTTCCTTAAATTAGTTGTATAACACTCTGTTAGCACAAGCCTCCAAACTACGATGGCCTCTATGACTAGTCCAAACGAACCACAACTGACCAAAACCTCCTGTAGAGGAAGAACTCATTAGTTAACAATCAACTACTAGATTGCTCATAGACCAACCTGAAAATATAACTTAGAAGACATTTCCAAATATGAATAAGCCTTCAAAAGTGTTCTTGAGAAAGTAGAGAAACCAGTGGAGGATCTCGCAAAAAGCTCGCAAAAAAAAGATGTCAAAACTTAGAAGAAAATGTTGAGCTGCTAGACCTACAACCCACCAGCATGCGTTGGCCTTATACTTGTGAGGTTACTGCGCATGCCCCACCCATGAACATCCCGTGTTCGCAAGGCCCACTTACAATGGGAATAATTTCCCTTGCTTTGCCCTTGTGCAATTTTTCCCAACTCCTCTCTTTAAAACTTTTATTTATTATTTGGTCCAACCAATTAATAATTTATCCAACGATTTTGAATTTTCTTATATTCTTGTAATAGACCTAGTCTATAAGTTCTTTACTTAGTCTGCTAAAAAGCCCAAAGTGTGTGATCTCATGGGATCCCAAAGTATAGAGCTACTAGAGTTTAACCTAAACTTAGCTACCCATCTAAGGACCTTTAGGCTTAGTGTTCTAGACTGATATAAAACCTGATAACTCTAGATGGTCAAATGGACTTTCTAGCAAAGGCGTATGATCCCCCGATACTTGGAACATCACTTGCTTGTGACTTGATCTAGTTTTGCAATTGTAGCTAATACAATACACTCCTTCCATCAAGTTAAGTACCATCAATTTATTGAGCTCTTTTAAGTGTTATCTCATTTAATAGCTGTAGCTATCTTGGAATTAGACTTGCTTATGAAGAACACTACTCGAGATAATGTACCAAGATTGATTAGAAACTAATTCTATTAATCTTATACTTTGATAAGAGGTTGATAAGTGTATAATTACACTTATTCTCATGATATTTTTACTTATAAAATGATATGGTTTAGAGTCATTTTATACTTATAAAATGATATGGTTTAGATAAAAAGAAGAGGGCAATTCAATTTCGCAACCAAGGTAGACATTATACCATCACAAGGGAGATGATGAGTACTTGGTTCAAGTTTGAAGTTGAAAATTCATCAAGCATGATGGAATCTTTTCAAGCAAATCAAGTTTGGGCAGATTTAACGGGTAAGAGAGTTTTCGATCCCAAAAATTCTCCAAATAAACTTATTAAGGATGAGTGTATTCTTCTACTCCACAAATACCTTGCCACTTCGGTATTTTGTTGAGTAGAGAACACCAAAGTCCAAAAGAGAGATTTATTTGTTCTTTCTTGCATAATGAATAAGCAAAAAGTGAAGTTTGTGGATATAAGTTGGAACATGATGAAGAAGAATTCAATGAGCATGAGGAATAAAATTGGGGTGGCCAAAATTATCACCGCCATTATATTGGGTGCGCGAAATGAACTTCCCTATCTTTAAGAGAACCATCATGTCTATTCTTTCTACTCCTACTCTAACCGCACCAAGAAACTAATCTCGACTCATGACGATTCTTTCGTTGGCCCTTCTGATCCAACTGCTAGACATCATCCTAGAAAGGCTTCGATGATTGAAGAAGAAGATGAAGATGAAGAAGATGAAGCTCTGGAAGATTGGAAGGTGAGTATGCAGCAAAAGCTAGACAATTGCCAAGTGAAACTTGGGGTAATGAAAAAAGACATGAAGATTCTAAAGAAGAGTAATAAATTGATGCTTCGAAAATTACTATCTTTCTTCAGAAAACAAAATTGTCAATTTACTCCTAGTCCCCTAGATTCTCCTTTTCAATAAAAACGGGTGTACTCTTTTCTTGACTTTTCTTTTTCAAAATTTTAGACTAGTTAGTATTTTATTTAGTTTTTTGTCATTTTTATTTAGGTCTCTCACAATGAGGACATTGTGTTCTTTAGTGTGGGGGGGCATTTGTAAAATTCCAAAAATCCCAAAAATCCAAAAAAAATCGAATAAAATTAAAAAAGTTGAAGAATGAAAATTTTCTTGATTTTGTGTTATTTATACATTATCCATACCTATACTAATAACATATGTTCCAAGGTCATTTTGAGTGTTAGGTATTACAAGTTTGATGTTAGTACAAATTTCGAACAAAATTTTTTTTTCGAGTTTGAGCGCACGTTAAGAGTGTGGCGCTTTTGGCATAACATTTAGCATTTGGCAAGGATGAGTGATTAGTAACATTGGAAAGCAACATTCCAAGTAAGTTTCAATATATATTTCAATGCAACATGAATTAGTATAAGTTATATAGTTTTAGTTTAATGCTACCGATAACTTAGTAGTGGAGTAATATCTAGTAGTGTTCTTACTATAAGTTTTATATGCTATTCTCCAATACATCCTATAAGTATTAAGTGTGTTTAAAGTGTAAGGAAACTATAGCCATAATACTTTGAAAATGATCAATAAAGAAAAAAATCAAACGAAAGAGAGGATAACCAATGAGTTATGCAAAAGGTGAGGAATGGTACAGAGCAGAAACTGTAACTATTCAATGCATGAAAAAAAAGAAAAAGTAGCACAGCGTGAAAAATGGGTGCAAAGTACTAATCTGTACTTCAAAAACATATATTTAAAAGAAGAAAATGAGAGAAAGTGGTATGGAGCATAAAATGCAACCACTTAAAAAATGGGAGAGTGGTATGGAGCATAAAATGCAACCACTAAAAGTGTTTTAGCATCCTAGGTTACCTAAAAATGCCTTGAGATCAATCTTTTCCAAGTGTGCTCCCCTTTGTCCCTTATACTTTATATTATGCTTAAGAGAAGGAAATATTCAAGCAAGTATATAACGCTTATATGAAGACGCAATTCGGTTGACCCTCCATTAAGAGCAAAGGTATGCAACTAGACTATATAAACTGCACTTTACTAATTTGTGGGAAATTTCAAACACTTTACCTAAATTTTATGCAAGGTGGGAATGTGGTACTCACTACAATAATCTTTTGTTAATTGAGGTACGAACTTGAATTACTATTTTTTACACTTCTATTGTGTTTACCTTGAGGACAAGGCAAAAGTTAAGTGTGGGGGTGTGATAAGTGTATAGTTACACTTATTATCATGATATTTTTACTTATAAAATGATATGGTTTAGAGTCGTTTTATACTTCATATAAAAGATTTCATGTGGTATGTAGTTGTTTTTGGTGTAAGTGCAGAAACTAGGTGAATCTTGGGAGTAAAATGATGAAAGATGGAATTCTATATAAAAAGAGTGAAAAAGGTGCAAAAAGATGTGTGGAACACAAGGAATCGTCTTAGGATCGAAGTTGTCAAATATCGGTAGAGTTGTAAAGAAAATCATGGAGAAAAACACACGTCATAATCGTGACACATGTCCGCGGTCGTGACTTATCATCCCTCACAGATAGAAAGTTACCAACTATTGTTCATGATAGCAACATATATATGGCTCTCGCAACTTGTGATAGTTATTGTTCAACTCTTCTTAACTACCAACTGCTGGATAAGAACTATCAATCACCATCAAGTGTCGGATTGGAAGTAATCCAATCATGAAAAGGTGCCTTTCTATTGTAGATGAGGATGAAACCTTGCATCCAATCACATTGAAGTGATGTAACCCTTCGCCAATGGATAGAACTCTTCATTTGGATAGACGCAACCCTTCGCACTTTATAAATAGAGTCCCAAACCAACCAATTTCGTATGGTAGATGGTGTGCATGGTGTGATGAATACGTGTATGCATAGATAGAGAGTGAACATTGTATAGATTTTGCTACATTCAAAGTGTTAGTGAGAAAAATTCATAAGTGATTTGATTCTTATTTCAATCACTAGATTTCTCCACAAATTCGAGCGATTATTGTATGAGTGTAATTGCAAAGAACTTATCAATAAAAGTTTTGTTCTTCAAGATTCATTTATTTGATATTCACAAAGAATAGCATCCTAGCGGAGGTTCTGTTCAAATCGAGACCGAATTAAAAGTAGAAGCAGGAATTGCAGGAATTGATGACTCCCATTAAAAGAGTGGATACGGTTTGATCAACTTTAGCTTTCACTTGCATACCTTACAACTTTACTTTGTTTTCTACTTATACTTTCTATTTCGAAGTTTATGATATGTCTATGTGTCATAACGAGCATCTTGCATCTCTTATGTTAATCAAGTTATATGCTTTTGAGTTAACTTCAAGAGTAATTTTGGGGTTAACAAGATTGTATATAATCACTAGATTTGTGATTATAACGCTGTTTAGTGAGCCAACATTTTTTGAGTGGTAACTTGCTATATATGTTTATGTGAGAGAGACTTGTACTAAGCATAGTATTGTGGTTATCCAGGTTTTTATAAGTTTCATAATTCGTTTACCCTAGATTTAGAAAAGTCATTTCATGTGTTGCTTTGCGGTGAATTATTGAATATTTTGGTGTCTAGAATTGTGTTTGTTTAAGTTATCTAGTATTTGAAATATTCTTCATGATTTTGCATGTTTTTCTCTACTATACTTGTTCTTATAGAATATCTATATTGTTTACATCTTCACTAATGTGTTCACGCATCTGTATATTCATCATTCTATCATCCAAACCCTAAATTTATTTGATTTTCTGTTGTTCCGTAACTCTAGTTAGTCCTTAGAACCGAATTCCTTCTCTATGGGATCGATATCTTTTTAAAACTACATCGCAACTGTATGCTTGCAGTTATCATTATTTTTCTATTTGATAAGCGGTACTGACAACACTTATTCATATTAAGAACTTTTATATTATCTGTAGAAAAGTGGGGAACAAGTTTTTTAGCACTGTTTACGAAGATATGTCTTCCGAAAGAGTATAGCCAAAATCTTGCCAACAGAGGTTTTTGAGTCTATCACTTCAACAAGAGGCCTTAATGTACAACTACCATTATATCCCCATGTCAGGAGTGATAGATCCCATCTTGACTACTCGACTTACCAACAAGTGACCATCACTAGACCCAAAATCACCCATATCATCCTAATCACCGGGGTATGAATAAGTATTACCCAAAGTATAGCATCTCCCATACAAGGTAACCAGTATCTCAAGTTTGAGGATACTTGTACTGCCACTGCAATAAGACATTACACTAACACATGGATATAGTTATTTTCAAGTGTTTATCTTATAGCTGTCTCCAATGTATTACCTGAATACATTCATGTGTTAACCCAAGGTACCACCTTCATCTTGAGATAGATTGCTTGGATCGAATCCAATGAGTAAGCCTACACATGCTAGTCTGTCCACTTCATTGATGTCCAATCTCAATGAAACTATGATTAGGGATATTTAAATAATTCATAGTAACACGTGTGTGAAGTTCTCACACCACATAGCTCCCACCATGTCCTCGTACTTTCACGCTATAAAATAGTCATGGACTTTGTCTTATCAATGAACATATACATATATGTAATAAAATATATATAATACTAGCGAGATACATAATATACAATCATTGATAAATAACAAAGATGGCTTATTATTGATAACAATAATCTAAAACTGTATTTACATTATAAACTAATAAAGATATATCACCCTAATTGCCTCGAGGGTATACACCATGTCTAACAGTAAACACTAAGTAAAGAAAAAGTTTAGTCAATATTGTGATTAATTTTAATTTCTAGTTTATAAGATTTAGTTAAGTTGCTTTCCTCATTTATAACTAACCTAAAAGACAAAGACAAATAACTAACATAGTTTGATAAGTAGCGTTTACTCAACATCTGTAAAATAGACTCAGCCAAATATTATTCTAATATATGCTGAGTATATAAGTTAATTCTGTGATAACATTATATACTTTGAACTCCTGTTTTAGATCAAAAAATTCCTAGTTGATGCCTCGTAAATCTCAAGGATGATTCTGACACCAAAGGAAAAAAGGGGAAAAGTCATGTGGTCCAAGGGAAAAGCTCTTATTACGGATTGTCGGCCTCTCTACACTAAAATCAAAGAAAAATGAATGATCTTGCTGCATTTCAGAATTATCTATGCCAACCTACCAACAGTAATAATTCAAACAAATCAAGCCAAGCCACGTTGTAGTTTATAAATCAGTTTGAAGATTGAAGCTTCTTGATATTTTCATCAATGGTTCAATCTCGCACCATCAATGACTAGAATCCTCTCTTGCAACGGATTCAAATATGTCTCAAATGTGAAGATCGTTGATGACTTCAAGAGAAGATAAACTGAGGATTTAAGAAGACGAATGAAAAGTTTACAACGACTACTTCAATCCTTTACCAATAAAAGGAGCATGAAGGCTCTAATTCAAACGTGATAAATACACTTAGAATTTCCTAAGTGACAAAACTCTGTCAAAGTTTTTTTAATAATCATAAATTCCCAATTCACAAAAGCTAGAAAAATCACTCATCCATTTTGTTCAAGCTTAGAGAGATAGTTAGATCATTGGAATTGTATTCGATTAGATCTGTAAGGAGAACCAATGTTTCTATAAGTTGAGTTCTTCGTAAACTCATGTAGAAATCTGTGAGTGATATTAATTTTGAGA
The DNA here is from genome assembly GCA_949673415.1 of Euphorbia schlechtendalii. NCBI lineage: Eukaryota > Viridiplantae > Streptophyta > Magnoliopsida > Malpighiales > Euphorbiaceae > Euphorbia > Euphorbia schlechtendalii. The sequence goes on from CATIWQ010035291.1 coordinate 46,115, forward strand.
AGGGTACTCAAGCTTGATGGAGAGTTATAGATATGAAGGTGTAATTACCCTTTGTGAAGGCTTCTCCACCTCGTTAAAGGAGTTGTAAATAGTATATTAAAGTTCATGGAAGGTACTGGGGACTGATAAGTGTATGATTAAACTTATTATCATATTAATTTTACACACTAAACACATAGTTTAAGTCATTTTTATACTTCATATAAAAGATTTCATGTGGTATGTAGTTGTTTTTTATGCAAATGCAGATACTAGGTAAATGTTGGGAGTAAAATGATCTAAAGTGGAATTCTATGAAAAAGAGTGAAAAAGGTGCAAAAAGATGCGTGGAACTTAAAGATTTGACTTAGGATTGAACCTGTCAAAGATCGGTGAAGTTACAAGGAGAATTCTAAAGAAAAATGAAATTCACGGTTGCGACAACCATTCACGGTCGCGATTTGTTCTTCTTCAAAATAGAAGTCTGCCAATCAAAGATTCATGGTTACGACTTGTATATCGCAGTCGCAACTTGGACGGTTTTCTCGTTTAATCTTCTTCACTACCAACTGCCAGATAAGAATGATCAACCGCTATCAACTACCAACGAATAGACACCTATCAGAAATCAACCAATCATGAAGAGGTGCCTATCCATTGCAGATTGGATTGAAGCTTCTCAACCAATCACAATGAAGTGATGCAATCTTTCACCAATGGACATGACTATTCATATGGATAGACGTAACCCTTCAAACTCTATAAATAGGGCTCCAAACCTTACAATTTCATGCAATGAGACAAAGGGAAAATATTAGAGTGCATGAGTGAGATATAGTGTGTGTATAGATAGAGAATTCGCTATGTTTATAAGTGTTAGCGAGAAAATGTTTAAGTGATTCGAATCCTCATATCGATCACTAGATTTCTCTATATTCTCGAGCGATTGTTGTATAAGTGTACTTGCAAATCACTTATCAATAAAATTTTTCATTCTTCAATATTCGTTTGTTCGATATTCG